>PVJC01045168.1:0-13813 GCA_004026665.1 Murina feae | reverse complement strand
AAAAAAAAAAATTCCATAGTGACCTAGCTGATTTGGCTTGGTGGCTAGAGCATCGGCCTGCAGAGTGAAGGGTCCCAGGTTCGATTCTGGTCAAGGGCACATGCCTGGGTTGCAGGCTCCATCCCCTGTGGAAGCGTGCAGGAGGCAGTCCATCAATGATTCTCTCTCATCATTGATGTTTCTATCTTTCTCTTCCTTTCCTTTCCTCTCTGAAATCAATTAAAAAATATATATTAAAAAAATTTCATGGCCCTCTAATCTTGAGAAATATAGTATTAAATGCAGGTAAACAGGGTTTTTAGTGTAAAATATTTGCACTGGTATACGTATACACTAAATGATATGTATACCAAACCTGTAACTAATTAATCTTTTCTTCATGTTTGAAAGAAGTGTTTATGGGTGCCTGTATTCAGACGCTATCATTGATTTATGCCTAAAAGGTGGTGCAAGCAGGCACAGATTTCTTACTGATTTTAAAAAGCCTGACCTGTTTGCTTTATCACCAGTTACCTGAGGGCCATCTTAATTTTCCAGTTCCTTTTTGCTATTTCTGTGTCTTTAGCAACATGCTCAGAGACAGGGTCGATTTCTAGTAAGTATAATGGCAAAATGCTTGCTTTATTCTTACTTTGTCCAGTAATGCCAGGGGGCCAATGTAGTCTGGATACTCTTTTTCCCTTTGTTTTTGTTTGTGGGACCACTGGACACATTCTACTGTGCAGTGAAGTGCTCATGCACTTCAAGAGAGAGGAACAATGAGTCCCAGCTGTTAAAAGAATGCGTCAGAGTCTGGACTGGTGAACACTCATGGAGAAAGCTGAGGTAACTTAGGAATTTAACTACAATTGGTAAAAGTTTTTGCATCAGGCTCTACAAAGCACAGCTTATTCTAGCAGAAACTCCAAGACATTAGAGTATATCATTTTCAAAATGGCAAAATAGAATTAAACACAATTAAAATCATAGGGACTTAAAAGAACACTGAATGTACACAGAGAGACTAACTGGTCATCCAGATTCCTGTAACAGTAGTTGCCCACGCAGCATTTATTTTATTTTATTTTTTAAGTAATGGAGGGCCCTACTGGAGTGGCTCAGGTGGTTGAGCACCATCCTGTGCACCAAAAGGTTGCTGGTTCGATTCACGGTCAGGGCACATTTCTGGATTGTGGACTTGATCCCCAGTTGGGTAGCATACAGAAGAACCAATCAATGTTTCTCCCCCACATTTAAGTTTCTCTCTCTCCCTTACTCCTCCTAAGCATGTCCTTGGGTAAGGATTAAAAAAATAAAAAAAGTAAAGGTAATGGAGGGAGCCTTGGTCAGGCGGCTTAGTTGTTTGGAGCATTGTCCCATACACCAAAGAGTTGTGGGCTCGATCCCTGGTCGGGGAGGGTGTGGGAGACGACCAGTTGATGTTTCTCTCTCACGTTGATATCTCTCTCTTGATCTCTTCAACCCTCTTCCTCCCTTTCTAAAATCAATAAACCTATCTTCAGGTGAGGATAAGAAAAAGTAATGAAGGGGAACTTTGTCATTCTCCTAAGTCACCACTTTCAATAGTTTACAATCCTTATCATCGTGACTCTTTCAAAAATTAAACCAGTAGCCAGCCTTGACTAGCAGTAGCCATCATGGGAAGTAACAGGACTAGAAGGACCATATTGAAAAAGGAAAGGCGATTTGGGGAAACTTAATTAGATTTCCTATAACCCTGTTCAGCTACAGATGAGTTTAACCTGGTCCTTCAGCCACTTTCTTTTGTGTCTGGACTTCTGTAGAATGAACTCAAATCTTGCCTTCTGTAAAGACAAAATTTATATTTTTGCTTTAGTCTTGTTGATGAGTGAGCAAGTCATGAGTGTTTGTTCAGTTTATTAAACAGATTATCATCAAATTGGGGTTACAAGTTGTTTTGTGACTGTATTTTAAATTGAAATTATAACTGAACTTTTTGTTGGAAGTCATGTTTTAGAGAGGAGACTGAAAAAAAGCAAGATAAATAAGTGAAAAAAAATGTGTGTGTTGTAGTATATGTCAGTAAGGATTATGAAGTAAAACAAGGCAGAGAAGGGGAACATGGGTAGTAGGGAGCCAGGGACACCATCACTGACAGGATAGCATTTGAGCAAAGACCTGAAAGAAGGGGTGGGGCAAGCATTCCAGATGAGAGGGCAGGCAAAGCCCTGGAGGCAGGAGCGCACCTGGAATGTTCAACTTGCGTCCGTGAAGTGAGCCTTGCAGGGAATGGTCAGAGATGAGGGATTTGGAAGAGAGTTGATATGTCGGATCATATATCAGTTACCAATTTATTGCCTCTTAGCTCTGAATTCACCCTTTTTGGCTGGCTTTGTGAACTCAGATCTGGATCCTTTAAATATTTTCTTTTTCCTCGACAGCTCACAGTGAAGCTTTGTCAAAAGAGAGCATTGGGCAGGATTGGAATGTTGGTGACAGGAAGTCTGGGGAAGAAGTTTGTGGTTGCTGTCAGCAGTCTGCTGCAAAAAGCAATAAAATAAGACTTATGTAGCCAGGTTTTTAAAAAAGCTCATGTATTTGCCCTAGCCAGTTTGGCTTAGAGGATAGAGTGTTGGTCCTCTGAAGGGTCGGGGGCACATACCTCAGTTGAAGGCTTGATCCCCAGCCCTGGTTGGTCAGGATGCATGCGGGAGGCAACCAATCAATATGTCTCTCTCACTTGGATGTTTCTCTCTCTGTCTCTTCCCTTCCCTTCCACTCTCTCTAAAAAGCAATGGAACAATATCCTTGGGTAAGGACTAAAAAAACAAACGAACAAATAATAAAAAGCTCATGTATTCGAGTTAGGGGACTTCTTTATTTTGTAGTTGTGCCCTTCATACTTTCTTTGTGTCACTATGCTCCTTTTTCTTTGAAATTGCAGTATTAATAGATGGTAGGGTTTTTTGAAGCCTTTCTTTGATAAAATTTAAAACATCAGAAGCTTTATGTCTATCCCCCATAAGTGTGAGGGATTATAATCCTTCATAAACCCAAAGTCTAAAAAGTAGTGCAATGGTTTGGGAGAATTATGGTGAAGATGTGTTTATTCCTTTGGGACTTCACTAATCATTGAATCTTGCCCTAGAGGAGTTGTTAGCATCCAAAATTCTCCTTGTTCAGAAATTTCCACTTGTATTGACTGTTGGAGTAGAAATGCAAATCTGACTTGGGTTCTGTTCATATGATTCTGAGATCATTCTTTAGAAGGAGAAATAGCTTTCTTAATTATTTGACATTATACAGTTGTTATTTTGGATTATTTGGAAAGGGGCTAATGCTACACAGTTGCAAATGAATATGTGAGAAAATAGAGAATTATTCAGACAGTAAGAAATAGTATACATTTCTGCATCTTTTACAAAATTGCTATCCAACTATTAATTTAATACTGTCCATTACTTATATATCCTTGGGAGAAGTTTCTCTTAGAACTTAATGTTAGGAAAAATTGTATGTGTTCCAAAGAATAAACTCCATTCTTTTATCAGATAATGTGAAGTACATAATTTATAATGTTTCTCTTTTAGCCTTGGCTGCCAAGAAGTTCAGCACTAAATGTAACTCTCAATTGCATTAAGCTATCTTCTCAGTAGTTGCTGATAAAAATTTCTACCTTCTCTGTCTGGTTCTTAGTCTTTCTTTCAGATATTTGAAGACTGACGTTACATATATGTGCTCTTAAGGTAATTCGTCTCTATTACTTGTAGCGAGTAGGAAAGGTAAAATAATAAATACACCATTAAGAAATAGAACTATCCACATTGGTCAGAAAACGCTTACACAGAAAGCAAGCACAGCACATGTTTTGCTAGTCCACATCAGCATTTGCACACCATCCCAATCCCCATGAGTTTGTTTTGAGTAATTCCTTTTGTTCTTCACACCAGTGAACAAGTGGCCTAATTTGCTCAGAACAAATAACTGGTGAGTTCACAGGGTCTCTACTAATTATTTGGTCATTTTATGTTTGGATGGAAGAAGCTCGTGGCCTGGGCAGGCGGGCTGTAGAATTTGATCTCGGTTTTGAATCTGATTGTCAAAGGGCTTTTCTTTTTCACTGGGAAGCTGCAGTCCAAATTTGACAACTATCAGCAACTCCCTTGTGATGGCAATTCTTATGTGGGTCAGATTGTGAGATTATCCATTGCATTGTTATTTCAATTATTCAGAACAAATGGATAGTTCTGAATTTAAATGTAAGTTAACCTGATAGCATTCAACTTTCCACATGTACAGAGGAATTTAATCTGTAGATTTGCTGAAATTTTTATGCTAAAACTCAGAGGAAAAAGCAAGTGGGTTAAAATTTAGGCTCTATCGTGCTCTGTTAAATGACTTGTGCAAGTTCTTTAACTTTCCCATGTTTCTCTTCCCTCATCTATAAATGGGGAAAATGAGAGTATTTGTGTAGAGAATAAATGACATATAGTAGTGTAGGTAAATAATGTATATATGATATAAATTATATATATAACTAGGGGGGGGGGTCCCTCAGCCCTGCCTGTGCCCTCTTGCAGTCTGGGACCCCTTGGGTGATGTCCACATGCTGATGTGCCTGGCCAGCCTGGGTGAAGGACTGAGGGCTGTTTGCAGGCTGGCCACAGCTCCCATTGACCCAAGGTCCCAGTGAAGCTGGCTGGAAGCAGGTTTCTGGGGTTTATTTATCTTCTATAATTGAAACTTTTTGCCTTGAGCAGAGGCCACAGCCTGCCTAGGCAGGCAAAAAAGCCTCCTGTTTGCTTCAGCTCCGTGGCTTCTATAATTGAAACTTTGTTGCCTTGAGTGGAGGCCACAGCCGGCCTCCGGCCTCCTGTTTGCTCTAGCTCCATGGCTGCCGGCCACCATCTTGGCTGGGCTAATTTGCATATCATCGCTCTGATTGGCTGGTGGGCATGGCTTAGGTATAATAGAGTGAGGGTCAATTTGCATATTACGCTTTTATTAGATTAGATAGCTCCCCTCTCCCATCTGTGGTTTGGCCTTCCACCATTTGTTACCTGGGGTCAACAGCATTCTGAAACTATTAAATGGTAAATTCCAGAAATAAACAATTTATACATTTTAAATTGCCTATCTTTGCATTCTGAGTAGGGGAATGAAATCTCACACCACCAGTCCCATCCTTTCTGGGATGTGAATCATCTTGTTGCTCAGGCTATTTATGTTGTATATGCTACCCATCCATTAGTTACTTAGTAGCTGGTCTGATGATCCAATCAGTTACCAGAGAGAGAGAGAGAGAGAGAGAGCACATTCACATAACTTTTATTACAGTATATTGTTATAATTATTCTATTTTATTATTAGTTATTGTTTTTAATCTCTTACTGTGCCTAATTTATAAATTAAACTTTATCATTGGTATGTAGGTATGGAAAAGAACATTTTATATATATCTATACATATCTCTCTCTATCTACCTGTGTATCTATCTATCATCTAGGGTTTGGTACTATCTGTAATTTCAGGCATTCACTGGGCATCTTGAAATGTATCCCTTGTTGCTAAGGGGAGACTACTCTGTAAACAATATAATAGAATAAAAGAGTAATATGCAAATTGACTGTTACACGAGACACCCAAGCCACGCCCACCATCCAAGCCACGCCTCCCAGCCAACCAGAGAAGCTGTATGCAAATTAGCCCAGCCAAGATGGAGGCCAGCAGCCATGGAGCTAGAGCAAACCAGAGGCTTCTGTTGCAACTGCCTGCCTAGGCTGGCTGTGCCTCTGCTCACGGCCATGCCCACCAGCCAATCAGAGCGGCAGTATGCAAATTAACCCAGCCAAGATGGAGGCTGGCAGGGCGGCTCTGCACTTGGAGCCTCCGTGGCAGGCACAGCTGTGCCAGGTGTGTCAGCTCAGTGGGGGGGGGTTCAGCTGGGAGCCTCCTTGGGGCATCCAGGAGCACCCGTCCCAGGTCCACTGCCTGGCTCTGCCCACCGGGGGCCTCCACCAGGTGTGCAGGAGAGCGGGTCCTCCACGGGGCTTGCAGGAGCAGCCATCCTGGTTCTGCTGCCTGGCTCCGCCCCCTGGGGGGCTCTCTGGGGCATGCAAGAGCGCGGGGGCCTCTGCAGGGCGTGCAAGAGCAGCTGTCCTGGGTCTGCTGCCTGGCTCTGCCCTGGGGGCCTCCTCGGGGGTGTGCGGGAGCACCCGTCCAGGGTCCGCTACCTTCATCTGCCCCCCCCCCCCCCCAGGGCCTCCACAGGGCTTGCGGGAGCGTCTGCTGCACAGTGCGGAGAATCCAAAGCCAGTCCGCTGCCCGGCTCCACCCTGGGTGTGTTTGCTCAGCAGCAGGGCCCCACCAAGGGATCCTGCACTAGCGTCTGCTCCTGGCTCGCCACCTAGCTCTGTGCCAGGTGTGTCCCCTCAGCGGTGGGGGCCCACCAGGCATGTGCGATCATGGGCCCTCTGGTGGCAAATGTCCAGGCCTGCACTCACCAGCCCTCCCACCCCCCAGTGCACGAACCCTGAAGGGGCTGTGGGCAGCCTGAAAATGGCCCTCAGCCCCTCATCCAGGCTGGCCAGGCATGCCAGCAGGTGGATATCCCCCCTGGGGTGTCCCAGACTGCAAGAGGGCACAGGCCAGGCTGAGGGACCCCCACCCCCCCGAGTGCACAAATTTTTGTGCACTGGCCCCCTAGTACATTCATAAAATGTGTGGTGTATATATATATTATGTATAGTAACATATAAAGAAAGTACTATGTGTAAATGATGTATAGTATTGTATGTAAAGTATTTATGATGATTTCAGGCAAGCGTTAGCTATTATTAATATTTTAGAGCTATAAATGCAGAATCACATATAATAAGCATTACAAACAAATACTATTTTGAAAAAGTACTTTCCAAATATGTCACATGCAATTTTACTTAAAGGGCAGTAGGTGTGATTAAAAAAAGTAAGGATCTTATAAACACAAAATTTTTAATTATTTTTAATTATTTAAATGGTGACACACTTTGAGTTCTTTGCAGTCAATAGAAGTGAACTCACTTTCTTTCATTCCCCACTTGACCCGAGCATTTATTGAAGATCAGATATTCAATAAATCATGACCTGGAATAATCTGAATTCTGACTTGAGGCTATTCAAAGCTTATATTTACTGGGAGCCGAGGATGCCCCAGGCACTGGGAATGCAAAGATAAATAAAACATGGATTCTGCATGGAAAGGAAGGCACCTTGAGACACAGCTGCATCCCCAGAGAGGTTGCATGTGTGAGTAATGTGTAGGGGTCTGGGGGTCACAGAGAGGGCAGAGACCTCTGGGGGAGGGGTGTCAGAGGAGTTTTCCTGGTAGCGTAACTTTGCATCTTCCCCTTTCCTTTGCTCTGTGTTTGAGGTTTAGGTAGTAAAGTCAGTGAGTAAGGCAAAGGCAAAAAACCACCAAGTAGGTATAGGGCCCACTTACCCTTGAAAATCTCTAAATGCTCACAAGTAAGTATATACAGAATAAATCCTGTACAAATGCACGTCTGCACACATGTGAAATGTCTCTGGGAGTGTGAAGTGTAGAATAGTAGGTGCACAAGTGATATTTGGCAGTATTTTCATTTCTGCAATTACTGTTTTTGCTGAGCTGTATCATTCAATTCAGTTAAATGTGCATATGAAGAGACTCTGCGGATGTTAACTTTGAAGACATTGTACTACCATGACTTTCACAACTCTTGTTTGAGAATGTTTCAATGAAACAATCCTGGGGAAATATATTCATTCTTAAAGATAGGATGCATTGCCATAAAATAGTTGTGAATATGAGTGAAGATAAAATGTACTCACCAATGTGTAAGCTATCACATAGAAATATATTTTTATGTGATAGATTTTCTGTCAAGTCACCAAGAAACAGCTTTATCCTTCTCTGTCTGGGATGTTATGACTCTAAGAAGACACACTATAGCAGGCACTGATCTAAACTGTGAGCTACACACTGAAATGATATTTCATCAACAATAAAGAATATTTCAAGTGAATGTTTCTATAGTGGATTTTCATAGAAAGTTCTTAAAGGGTTAATATTAAGGGGAAAGAAGATCTGATACATGTGAACATATTAAAAAAGTTAACACATTCCCAGCAGATTATTTTCCCAGAGAGGAGGCCTACAGTCTAACTCATAAGAATACCCCCCCTTTTAAAAAAAAAAAAAATAGGATCAATGTTATAAAATAGGGCTATTTTTCTGAGTAAGGGCCTGGTTCTCAATCCTTCATAAGAATGTTCTCCTGAGATTACGTAAATGCCTGTACAAATCAGTAATTTTTAGCCATTTATAAAGTGGTGCAGCTATCACCAAAATCCAGTTTTACAACATATCTGTTGTCCCCCCAGATTCCCTTCAGTCATTTCCAGAGTATTCCAGGGTTTTTGAATTTCCACAAAATTTTAGGATCAGCTTGCCAGTGTCTAAAAATAAATGAAAATAAAATAGAAATCATGATGGGATTTTGTTGAATCTAGAAATAAATTAGGGAAGAATTGCCATCTTAACAAATGTATTATTTTCTCATTGCTCTTGTAACAAGTCACCACAAACTTAGTGGTTTAAAATAGCCCAAAGTTATTACCTTATAGTTCTGAGGCTAAGTGCAAAGTCAGGCTTACTGGGCTAATGTTAAGGTGTCACGCCCAGTTGTAGAACCTGGAGATGGGGCTGGGAAGGTATGGTCACAGAGGACACTAGGGAGTTGCATTATTTGGTAAGAGGAAGGCAAATCATAGCCCTGGGGGATGTGGGAGCAGAAACTGGAGAACCAGGCAAGTACTCAGCTTTGGAGACACCTAGATCCCTCTCCAGTGGGAGAAGATCCCGCTGATGAGTAACTGAGGTTTGCAAGGAGTCAGAGTTTCAGGTGATAAGCTTCATCATTAAAAAACAAGTTGTTTGAAACCAGAAAGCCTCAAGAAGTATGATGGTCTTCGTAGGAAAGGCTTAGGTGGTGGATTCAGATGGCTGTGGGTTTATTCATGAAGAAGTTCGCACCAATGAAATAACACACGTGAAGCTCTCAGCACCAAGGAAGCCATCTCAGTCTTACCCTTTATGCTTCTCCCATTGCACCAGCAGGCTCCCCTGCCACCTGGATGCTGTGCAAAGTGAACATGCATTTATAATAGAAAACTCAAACTTTCCCTGAATTTTACTTTCCTTCCTTTGAACTGACCATTGTTTTACATCTCAGTGTCAAAAGTTTCCAGTTGTTAACTTTCAATGTGGACAAACTCAACATGCCGCAGAGAGCTGACTTTTCCTTAATTCCACAAAAGTTCTAAACTTGCTGTTTCAATCTCCTAGATCTGAGAGAGATTTACCCTGTTTTTAAAAATGAAAAATCCTGCCTTAGCCAGTTTGGCTGAGTAGATAGAGTGTCGGCCTGAGGACTGAAGGTTCCCAGGTTCGATTCCGGTCAAGGGCACATGCCCAGGATGCAGGCTTGATCCCCAGTAGGGGGCATGCAGGAGGCAGCCAATCAATAACTCTCTCTCACCATTGATGTTTCTATCTTTCTATCCCTTCCTCTCTGAAATCAATTAAAAATATTTTTTTAATAAAGGAAAATCTTAAAAAATGTTCCCAGATGAAATTATTGTATTCTATGACATGGAACTGTAGCACTTCAACTATCCATTTGTCTCAGCGGTACAGCTAACTGAAATTACATTCAGAAGAAATCCTCACTTGATAGGAGAAGAGATGGGCTTCTATTAAGTACTAATTCTTAGGGGCAACTCAGTTCAATTATGAAGATTTTAATTCTACATGCTGAGGAGTATGGCACTCAAACTGCGCGATGGTTTGACTGGACTCCTTGTACTTTCCCAGTACCCCAAATCACCACCTCCCAATATCCATTAAAGTCCCAGTTCACAGACAGTATTTATTGCCGGTTTTAGGGATCACTAGTGCAACTGTTTCTTTAAGTCAGCAATTCTAAAACTTTTTGGAGTCATAGACTTCTTTGAACTGTTGCCAAAAGCTACATATTTCAACTCCAGGCAAAAAACTCTGTAAACCTGCATATACAACATTTTTCAATCAATATTATTTATTGCACTGGAAATTAATTTCCTTCACATAGATAAAATAGAAAAATGTTGCCCATAAAATTATATCTTTAATTCTTGTGTTTATATAAATGTAATTGACTACTTGCTATAAAACTTCAAAAAAAATGCAAGCAAAATTAAAAGTAGAATTCAATTCTAAAGGTTTATGTCAGGATCAAGGAGGTTGTTTTTGGCCTGTAAAAAAAGCTGGAAAAGGTGGAATGGTTTTGAACAGGATGAATTTGACCCAAAAGCTTTCCAACTTTTCATTTTAGAAAAATGGAACATTTTAGAAATGTACATGTATCAATATCTTCCTTTGCTAGACAGAGACAGATTTATTACTGGGCATGTGAATTCCTTTAAATTTCTTCCAGTTGAATTCACATTGCATCATTTTCTTTGTCTTGCGTCACTGAGGTCAGCTTTGTTTTTGTCTGCATTATTGATACTAGCACACAGAAGGAAAGGATTTCTTCTGACTCTTTGTTTCAGAATTTTAAGCTAATAATCTGAGCAGAAATATTTTTCTGCAATGTTCATGTCTTCATATTTCTGCCTATAGCCAATTCTCTAAAGTGTTATCTATCCTCTCTCGCTTGCATACAGAAGTACTTCCTCTAGTTTTCAAAAGTTAGCTTTGTCTTCCAGTGTGGCTCCATGGTTGAGAGTGGAACCTTAAGCAATCTTATGAACCAGGAGGTCACCGTTCAATTCCTTTCAAGGCACATGCCCAGGTTGCAGACTCGGTCCTCAGTACAGGGAATGAAGGAGGCAGCCAGTTAATGATTCTCTCTCATCATTGATGTTTCTCTCTCTCTCTCCCTTCCTGTCTGAAATCAATAAAAATATATTTGAAAAAAATTCAGCTTAGTTTTCTATGTCAATTTTTATCTTCCAGAAGGTGGAAATATAGCTTGTTTCAGTTGCTTGTTTTTACCAGCATCCATATGGTGACTGGGAAGTATTGAATGGCAAGATTTTACTCTCACCTGTGGCCAATTCATGAATGAACACCATCTTGTTGGATTATACTTTTCTCTCTCAAAAAGCTAGAATTTCTCTCAGTTCCTTCAATCTTTCCAAGACTTGTCCTCAAGAAAACCAGTGAACTTCCATTTAGTAAAAAACACTTATCTTTTGCTCTCATTTCTTAACAATATCATTTTGAAAATGAAGTGAACCAAGGCCCTGGGTCTGATGAAATTGAGGACTTATTTTAAGTAGATGATGACAAAACTTATTTCAAGTCCGTTGGCAGAGTATCTGAGCGAAATGCATGCTGACGAGGACAGCAATGAGTCATGATGACATATGGAGTGTCTTTGTTCATCAAAGCAGCAAACCAGATGTGTTACCAAGTCCTGCAAAGGCTCCATCTGTGCCCAGAATATCAAGGATATCAAGATTATCCTCATGGGAAAATTTTCTTGGCAAAAAACTTGTCACTATTTTGAAATCAGCGAGGGCCTTTGAAGTTGCAAAACAGGGCTCAGGAGAGAAGAATCCTCCTTTGAAGTGCAGGTTGCACCCAGAGGCTGAAGCTGAACTGGGAATGCAGTGAGAAAGGCAATGGTTTCATCCAGCTGCATGTTGAAAGGAAAGAATGAGTGGTTTCCAACTCTTGTAGGACATGCTTAAAAACATGAGAGGAATTTGGAGGTAGATGACATCACAGGAATAAGATGCTGTTTCAGATTTCTTTCTCTGTTTCAAGTCACACACTAGCAAGACTATTTCCAAGGCACATTGATTAACCAAGACGTCTTCAGTTGTGCTTGGTAATCTCATAAGCAACCTTATTCAATGTTTTAACACAAGGTTTTATGTTTGGGAAAATCTCAAAATTTACTAGAATCCGAAGCCTTTTTATTGAAGAAAAACAAAGAAACAAAGAAACAAAAAAAGCTCACTATCTGGCTAGCGAAGGTTTCCTTGACCATTTTTAGCTCCAGCACGTTTGGTTATGAATGCCAACTCAGAGGACACTCTAGTGATATTATACTTTATTTTCTTGAATATTTTCCAATTTAATCTAGAGTGCACAGAAACATAGACAGAATGTTTATAACCGTGAATGTGAGAGCATGTGCAACAGGAAATCATGAGACCTCATTACATGCTCTAAGATCTAGAGCATAGAAAATATCCCATGACAACCCAGACTTATTTAGAATTAAACAATGTCTCAAATTATAAATTGACATTAAGACTGTTGTGAAATAGTAGCAAATTGAAGTAAAAAAATGATGTGTGTGTGTGTGTGTGTGTGTGTACCAATTCATTGGACTCTTAGAAGCTATCCATAAGGGCTATGAACTTTGGGTCAATAATGTCTGGCTGATTTTTTAAAAATCCACTTCTGGATTAAGTGAGATCGACAGCAAGTGATGATCTTAACTCACTTTAAATTGGCCTGCTATAACATTGCTTCTACTGAATGAGGACACCTCCAATTGAGAGTGAGGCTCACTGTAAAAACTAGACTCATAGAGCTTTTGTTGCTATGTTAACTATATGAGCATTTGAAAGACATTTCCATTACACTGAACAGTTATCTCTCTCTGATAGCCACAGGGAAAGTTTATTTTTAGCTTATCTTTGTGTTTCAAAGTGAATCATGTTTCCCTCTACAGAGGTTTCTAGAAGATTTAGAACCATATTTGTGGCCCACCAAAAATATTGAGTCAATATTTTTGAAATCTTGATGGCTCTAAGTCAGACTGAGCTGCTATTTTAGAGCTGCCAGCTGTTTTCTGGTTCACTTGGGAGAAGGGCTATTTCCTACGTTAGGAAAAATATTTTCATTTATCTTTTACAAAGGTAAAGCCAAAATTTTATTTCAGAGTGGAGAATTTAGGCAATCTGGGAGATAAATTTCTCTGACTACCAAAGTGCAATTGCCTTTCTTTAGGGTTTTCACATCTGGCCAGATTATGCTATTTCCTAGAAGAAGGGCCTGAGACTAAGGATGAAGAAGAGGTAATTTAATTCCTCTCTTATTAGGCTTTAGTGAAGGCTGGGGTCCTGGACTTCCGCAGGGAAATTAGTGTAAAAATTCCTTTCTGGGAGGTAGGCTGGAGCCTGCCACTAGACTGATCCTGGATAAAAGGCGAGGTAGTTGGCAAGGGAGGAACTGTATTGGTTTTGGCCGATGGATTCCAGAGGCAGTGATCATTTTAATATCCAAGTGAAATTTCCCTTTTCTGTAGAGAAATTTCTTTGTGATATTTCCTTTACTTTAATGAAGTCATATATTCTAGAAGTTGACCTCAGATGTGGAATCACCCAATATTTGGAATAAAGGAAGATGCCAAAAATAGCAGAGGTCAGAATGAAGCTGGTTCTGAGATGTTTGCTCAGAGGATTCAAGTATTTGTATAAAAGAATGAGTGCATTTTTAAAATGATAGTAGTGAATAAACAATTAAGTTCTTTATAATTACCTTGATTCCCTCTGTTTTGAATATGAAAACGCCCTCTCCACAGCCTCTTTTACACCTGGTTCTTAAAATTTCCCCTTGATTATTAAAACAAGATATCATCTGCAAAGTAGAGTCAAAAACCAAAAAACAAACCCAAATAGAATAAAAACTCACGTGAGGAGTGCCTTAAGTCAAATACTAATTATGTTTTGACTTACTTTCTTTCACTATTTTCTTGTGCATTTTACCATGTACATTTTCCTGTTTTAAATGGCAAGCAAGCATTATAATAGGATTACTTTTTTAAAG
>PVJC01045167.1:0-13812 GCA_004026665.1 Murina feae | reverse complement strand
CCCCCAACCCCCTTAACCCCCCAAAATTGTCAGTCCACTCCCTTTCTATGCCTCTGATTCTATTCTATTCACCAGTTTATTCTGTTCACCAGATTTTTTATTCACTTGATTCTTAGATTCACTTGTTGATAGATATGTATTCGTTGTTCATAATTTTTACTTTCCTTTTTCTTCTTCCTCTTCTCAAAGGATACTTTTCAGCTTTTCATATAATACTGGTTGGGTGGTGATGAACTCTTATAGCTTTTTCTTGTCCGTGAAACTCTTTATCTGACCTTAAATTCTGAATGATAGCTTTGCTGGGTAAAGTAATTTTGGCTGTAGGTTCTTGCTATTCATCACTTTGAATATTTCTTGCCACTCCCTTCTGGCCTGAAAAGTTTCTGTTGAGAAATCAGCTGACAGTCATATGGGTGCCCCCTTGTAGGTAACTAATTGCTTTTCTCTTGCTGCTTTTAAGATTCTCTCCTTGTCTTTTGCTCTTGGCATTTTAATTATGATGTGTTTTGGTGTGGTCCTCCTTCAGTTCCTTTTGTTTGGGATTCTCTGTGCTTCCTGAACTTGGAAGTCTATTTCTTTCATCAGGTGGGGGAAATTTTCTGTCATTATTTCTTCAAATAGGTTTTCAATATCTTGCTCTTTCTCTTCTTCTGGCACCCCTATATTCTGATGTTGATACGCTTGAAGTTGTCCCAGAGACTCCTTACACTATCTTCATACTTTTTGATTCTTTTTTTCTTTTCTTTTCTTTTTTCTTTTGGCTTTTCCGGCTGGGTGGGTTTTGCTTCATCATATTTCATATCTTTGACTTGATTCTTGCAATCCTCTCGTCTGCTGTTGGATCTCTATATATTATTCTTTATTTCAGTAAGTGTATGCTTAATTTTTAGTTGGTCCTTTTTCATATCCTTGAGGATCTCCTTAGATTTATTGAGGGCCTCACTAAATTTATCAGCAGTCTCTAGAAAATTCTTGAAAAACCTAATAACCGTGGTTTTGAACTCTATATCTTGTCGTTTTCTTTCCTCCATTTCTGTCATTTGTGACCTGTTTCTTTGTCTCCGCATTTTGGCTGCTTCCCTTTCTGAGTTAGGTGATCACTGAGAGGAATTAACCTCTAAGCCACTTGGTTATGAGAGTCAGCTGTGTCTACAGTGAGAGAACTTCTGTGCTGAAGACACCCTTATGGGGCAAGGGTTGTTTCAGTGGGGCTTTTGTGCTCACTGCATCTGCCCTGAGTATGTTCCTGAGTTTTATTTAGGATGGACCCACTCTGGCCACTGGGTGAGGCTGGCTCTTGTATCTTTAAGGAGGTGTTGATTTAGCCTTTGCCTTAGGCTACTCAGCCTTTTGTATACAAAAGCCTCTGGCACAGCTTGGGAGGGGTGGGGCTTCAGGGGGTCTGCAGAGCAGAGCAAATAGCTATGGCCGATTCTCAACCCTGCGCTAAGAGACACTGGGTCTCTGTGTCCCACGGTAATTGCTGCAAGCAACGCTGAGAGAAACCTGCTTTGGATTTCCTCCCGGTGCCAGTCAGTCCCGCTTCTCTGGGTGTGTGTCTGGGTCCTCAGAAACTCGCCTGGAACTGGAGTTCAGAGCCACCGGGAGCTTGTGGCTCTCTCCGGTTTGAAAAAGAACCGTGTCCTCCGGCGCCAGCCCTCTCCCCGAGCCCCATGCGCGCGCCTCCGTACCTCTGTACTTTGCTTCCGCCACTCCTCTGAGTCTCAGTTTCTTTCTAGTTGTGGAATTTTCACTCAGCCAGCCTTCCTGTGGGTGTGAGTGGTGTCCGTGTTTTCTTTTCATGGTTATTCTGAAATAATTGTGCAGGGCTGCATTTACGGTGTTTACCTTATGCCACCATCTTGCTTTCTGAAAGTGAAATATTTCTTGTTGCGCACACCAAACAAGTCAGGACAAGACTAATGACGTGGCAATTGGCTGCTAAAATATTTGCTGCTAGTATTAGTGGAGAGGAATGGTGTGCCTGTAAGTAAGGTGCATAAGGGAAATGAATGCAACACAATTATAGTAATCAGTCATAAGCAAACATTATAGCTCATTATTAATTACGTATAATAGGATTTTGTGAA
The DNA here is from genome assembly GCA_004026665.1 of Murina feae. NCBI lineage: Eukaryota > Metazoa > Chordata > Mammalia > Chiroptera > Vespertilionidae > Murina > Murina feae. The sequence continues at coordinate 11,722 of PVJC01045167.1, read as the reverse complement.
AACTAAGTTATGAAATCTTTAAAATGTTTCTTACATACTGTTATATTAGCTGGGCCACAAAAAATATTCCTTGTGGGCCTCATGCGACCTGTGGGCCTCAAGTTTGACATGCTTGCTCTAAAGAGAGTTAACACTGCTTTTTATGTAATTACTAGAGGCCCCATGCACTAAGGTCCCTAGCAGCTGCCACCTGCCAACCGGATACTCCCTTCCTTCCCCCAGCTAGCCCTGCCCCCTGGTCGAACTCCCAGAAGAACTCCTGGTTGAGGGGATAATTTGCATACTATGCTTTTATTGTATAGGATTTTTTTTAAAAAGTGAAAACAGACTTTTTCATTAAGAAAGCTAATCCCAATTATCAATTAGCTTTATTATTATTATATTTAAACTAGAGGTCCAGTGCACAAAAATTAGTACACTGGGAGGGGGTTCCCTCAGCCCGGCCTGCACCCTCTTGCAGTCCAGGACTCCTCAGGGGATGTCCACCTGCTAGTTTAGGCCTGCTTCTCAGGGAATCAGGCCTAAGCTGACAGTCAGACATCCATCTGGCAGCTTGGGAGCCCTGGAGGAATAACTGACTAACGGCTTAGCGCTGCCACGATGTGGATGTGAGAGAGACTCCCTTCTGGCTGAGCAGCACTCCCCATGTGGAATCACACCACCAGGGGGCAGCTCCTGCATTGAGCGTCTGCCCCCTGGTGGTCAGTGTGTGTCATAGTGACCAGTCATTCCCAGTTGTTCCGCCATTAGGGTCAATTTGCATATTACCCTTTTGTTATATAGGATACCTAAACTGAAATGAAGCAAAGGTAACTTGTTTATCTTTGTTTATCTTTCTCAGTATTCCTTAACTTTTAATAAATCTTTGTTCAACCTGGGTTTTGCTAAGATTTGAAGAAAATATTTCACAGCCTTTAACACCATGACTTATCTGAGCCTTTGCTCTCTTAACTGGAAAGTGAGGGAGTAAAAACTAGAGATCTTTTTCTACCTCTAAAAAGCTTTTAAATTGGTACAATTAATCCACAGTCAGAAGTGGTTGCTTCTTGGTCTGTGATGATTTCTCTATTAAAGAATCTCTGCTGTCTATTCTTAATTTTTCCAAAGAAAGCTCTCTTTCTGTCATCAGTCAGTAACTACTATGCAAAGTTTTAAAGTGTTTTAAAAGTTTAAAATTATATGCAAATTAGAAAGTATCCCAGAACCATTCTGCATAGGTTTAAGCCCCATCTCTGCCACTTTCCAGCTGTGGTAAATTATTTAAACTTGGTGTGCTTTAGCTACTTCATCTGTAACATAAAGAAAATAATAATACCTATCTTATTGTGAGAATTAAATGAGTAAATATAAAGTGCTTAGAATAATGCTTGGTATCTAAGTGTTTTCCAGTATCCTATATAATAAAGAAGTGGTATGCAAATTGACCATCACGCTATCACACAATATGGCCACCTGTATGTGGTAACAAGATGGCCGCCCCCATGTGGCCACAAGATGGCTGCCTCCATGTGGCCACAGATGGCCAGTATGGGAGGGCAGTTGTGGGCAACTGGCATGCAGGGGAGAGAGAGCAGTTGGGGGCAACTGGCATGCAGGGGAGGGAGAGCAGTTGGGGGCAACAGGCCTGAAGGGGAGAGCAGTTAGGGGCAACCAGGCTGGCAGAGAAGAGCAGTTAGGAGTGACCAGGCCAGCAGGGGAGGGCCATTGGAGGCGACCAGGCTGTCAGGGTAGGACAGTTGGGGGGGGACCAGGCAGGCAGTGGAGGGTAGTTAGGGGCAAACACGCTGGCAGGGGAGAGCAGTTAGGGATGAACAGGCCTGCAGTGGAAGGCAGCTGGGGGTGACTAGGCATGCAGGGGAGGGCAGTTAGAGGTGACCAGGTCAGCAGGGGTGGCAGTTGGGGAAGACTAGGCTGGAAAGGGAGGGCAGTTGGGGGTGATCTGGCAGGCAGGGGAGGGTAGTTGGGGGCGATCAGGATAGCAGAAGAGGGCAGTTGGGGGTGATCGGGCCAGCAAGGCAGGGCAGTTGGGGGCAATCAGGCTTGCAAGGAAGGGCAGTTGGGGGTGATCAAGCCGGCTGGGGAGCGCATTTAGGGACAATCGGGCCGACAGGGGAGGGCAGTTGGGAGCAATCAGATCGGCAGGATAGGGCAGTTGGGGGTGTTGGGCCAGAAGTGGAGGGCAGTTGGGGATGATCAGGCCAGCAGGGGAACAGTTAGGTGTTGATCAAGCTGGCATAGGAGTAGTTAGAGGGTATCAGGCTTGGAGGCAGAAGTGGTTAGGGACAATCAGGCAGGTAGGCAGGCGAGTGGTTGGGAGCCAGGAGTCCCAGATTATTAGAGTGATGTCCGACTGCTGGTTTAGACCTGTTGGGTCTCAGATTGAGAGGGTGCAGGCTAAGCTGAGGGACACCCTCCCCTCGAGTGCATGAATTTCGTGCACTGGGCTCTGTTTTCAATAATAATTGTTAATAATTTGATTTATATTTTTACCATTTTTAATATTTTCTTTTGTTCCTAGGGTATTACATATGACCATGTAGAATTAAATGTATATTTAAATGGAAAAAACATGCATTGTCCAGCATCAGGTATACGAGGGACAGTGTATCCAGTTGTTTATGGTAAGCTAAAATATTCCTAAATATTATTAGATATATGTTAACTTTTGCTAAGGTCTTTTTACAAGAAATGTATTCAGTAGGATAAGGAAAGTTTTCATTCCCAATAAAATATCTATAAGTACTATAGTTTCTGTATAAGTGTGCCCTGCAAGAATTGGGGTACTTAAGAGATAACCCTATACCACTTAATTACTTTAATTTTTATTATGGAAAATATTAAACATGTTTAGAAATAAAGAGAATAATATAATGAACCTTCATGTACCACCATCTTCAAACAATTATTGTAGCCAATTAGATTTTATGTAACCTCAACACTCCTATTGTTTTTCATCTCTCTCTCTTCATTATTTTGAGACAAATGCCAAGAAAAAGTATCTCTCTTTTTTAAAAAAACCCAAATGCTTTTATCATTCTATTCTGCTTTATTTTTTATATTTATCAACTTTAAATCAACAGATGCATGGTTTTAGTAAATCTAAAAGTATTTTATCATTTAACTACCTTATTTAAGTTCTTAGAATTGAGCCATAATGAAAACTAATTATTAACTTTTTGCAGTAATTTCCTAGAAAATTAGCAATGTTTGGGATGTCAGAAAAATAATAAATATAAATATTTAACAATATGATAATAACTATCAGAGCCTGTGCTTTACTTTTTAATTTTTTTATTAGTCTTCTTTTCTCTAATAAATTACTTTTCAGTGATTTTACCTTCTGTATCTTTGCATGTAAAAGTGTTTTTGTGTGTTTTTTAAAAAAAATTCTCATCTGAGGATATGTTTATTGACTTTAGAGAGAAGGGAGAGAGAGAGAAACATTGATATGAGAAAAACATCTATTGGTCGTCTCCAGGGGCCCTGACTGGGTATTGATCCTGCAACCTTTTAGTGTATGGGTTGACCTTCCAACCAAGCCACCCGGCCAGGACAAAGGTGTATTTCTAAACTCTATGTAGGTTAGTTTTCTTTCTATATTGGGTACACCTAAAAGCAATTCCTTATAATAAATTGAAATGTAGTTTAATATTAAAAGTCATTTAGCCTGAGAAATGAAATAAATATCAGTAGAATGACTAAATTATATAAACAAGTAGCAAACAAAATTATTACTGTAAATTGTTTCTGTGATTCAGCATTATTTTTACTATAATAAAGTTGTAGGTAATGAATTATATATAGTAAAGTTATGTTTTATAAATTGGAATCGGTAAATCAGTGCAATTAAATATTTTAGTAGTCTGATATTATCACATGTAAATGTAAAACTTAAGTTTCCTTACCCTTTGTCCTCCATCCCATTCCTAATTCTAAGATCAATCCAGCCATTCATTTCATCTGTTCTTACATTCAATTGATGGGGAGAGAAAAATTGTATAACATTGAAAAAAAGTGTCATTGCAAAGTTGACTTCCAGTGCAATCTAAGCTCTCAATATTTTTGGCAGTTCCTTTACATCTCTAAACATCCCAGACCTTCACTATGCTTTTTGAATTTCCTACTCAATTCTCTGCAGATGACCTTACCCTCTATTTTATAAAGAAACAAGCTATCAAGAGTTCCACCTTTCCTCCCTACCCTCCTGAAGCTTGACTCCAATCTTTGCCTCCTTTCATCCCTTCTGAGAGGAAGTGGTGCCTTTCGTGTTTGGAAAACTCATTCTTTAATCTAGACTTAAAACTCCCCAATTCTGGGACTTCAGTTTTTCAGCTCTTCATCTGTATCTCATGTCATCAACCTCTCTCTTCAATGCCTATAAGCATTCTGAATCATTGTCATCTGAATAACTTTCTTAAACTCTACCCCCTACTAGTCCTATGTTTATCTTTCCCGTCATGGCTGCATTTTTTATAGAATAGCCTATACCACTGTCTTTATTGTATCACTCATTTGTTCTTTAATCCAGTTTGGCTGCCTTTACCACCACTTCACTGAAACCACCCTTGTTAAAATCACTTATGACTTCAAGAATGTCAAATCCAGTACTTAACTTTTTTCCAGCATTTATTATGAAATATAAAATATTTAGTAATGTTTACTAAATATAAAATACTTAGTAATGTGCAATTTGGCAAGAGCTATGAAGTGATCATCCATGTCATTACCATAGTCAAGGTAGCCAACATATTTATCACCCTTAAAAGTTTCCTCTTGCTCCCTTATAATCCTTCCTGCACTTCCCCATCATAGCCCCAACCAGGTAACCACTGATCTGCTTTCTGTCACTGTAGATTATCTTGCATTTTAAGAGTATTATATAAACAGAATTATTCAATTTGTATTTTTTTGGTCTGCCTTCTTTCACACAGCATAATTATTTTATGATTAATTCATGTTATAGCATTAATAATTCAGCTTTGTTTGTTTATTTATTTATTGCCAAATAGTATAGTTCATTATGTGGAAATATCAGAATTTGTGTTTCCTTTCATCTGTTAATGGTTATTTAGGTTATTTGTAGTTTTGGCTATTAAAAACAAAAGCTGTTACAGCCCTGGCCAGTGTGGTTGCAGGTTCGATTTCTCGGTCAGAGCACACACCTAAGATGTGGGTTTGATCCCCATTTAGATTATGTACAGGTGGAAACCCATGGATGTGTGTCTCTCTCTCCCTCTCTTCTTCTCTCCTTCTCCTTCTCTCCCTAGTCTGCCCTGGCCAGTGTGGCTCAGTTGGTTGGGAGTCATCTTGTTCACCAAGATGTTGCCAGTTCAATTCCCAGTCAGGACATGTGCCCAGGTTTCAGATTTGATCCCTGGTAGACAACCAGTCAATGTTTCTCTCCTTCTCCTTTCCTCTCTCTCTAAAAAAAAATCAATAAAAAAATCTTTTAAAAAATTACCCATAGTCATACCCTTTAGAGATAATTATTAATGATATTTTGATGTATAGCCTTTCAGTGTTTTTGATAGATTTTGTTTTTTGTTGTGGTTATTTTTACCCAATAAGATCATGTTTTGTAACCTGGACAGTAGATATGTTTATTCTTTTTATGGTTTCTGGAAACAGTTTATTTTATAATTATGTATTCATACAAATTAAGGTGTTTGCTTCTAATTTATTTTGTCTTTTTCTATCTCTAGTTGATGACAGTGCAATTTTGGATTGCCAGTTCAGTGAATTTTATCATACTCCTCCGCCTGGTTTTGAAAAAATACTATTTGAACAGCAGATCTTCTGAATGTATTTGTTTTTGAAACTTGTACTTCTGCATTGTTAAGAGTGTTTACCATTTAATAAAGCTTTACCTGACCTATAGATGAAAATATATTATTAAAAATATGCTTGTTAATACTGTTTCAGGAACCAATGTATTCAATATATCACCCCAAAATTGTGATTTAAAGTACTTATGTTTTGTGATATGAAATCAATATTTTGGGCAATTTATTTAATTTTTATTTAAATAAATATAACTATGGATATGATTAACAGTATTAAGTTAAAATATGTATATATATATATTTAAAAGGGAATCTGTCTTATATAAATTATTTGTATTGACAGAGACGTAGAGTTGGGTGGGTTTTTGTCATTCTGAAGTTTAGATCTCATTAACTATTTTAAGTTTGCAGTCCAATAATTTTGTGTCTCATGTACTTTTTTTTAAAAATATTTTATTGATTTTTTACAGAGAGGAAGAGAGAGGGACAGAGAGTCAGAAACATCTATGAGACAGAAACATCGATCAGCTGCCTCCTGCACACCTCCCACTGGGGATGTGCCCGCAACCAAAGTACATGCCCTTGACCGGAATCGAACCCGGGACCCTTCCGTCCGCAGGCCGACGCCCTATCCACTGAGCCAAACCAGTTAGGGCTCATGTACTTTTTTTATAGAGTGTAACAAAGCGACAGAGATTTATATTATTGGCAACTTCACTTATAGCAATTTATTTACTGTGAGATGTATCATTTTCTTAAAATTTAAATTGCCTAGTTTATTTGTATGTCTTTGCTTTTGATTTGCTTTGTGAAAAGAGATAAGTGTTCTAGTATTGAAGACCATTATGCTGTGTTACTTTAATTCCAGAGTAAGTAGTGGTGATTGGTGATAGAGTACACACTGGCAGACACTTAGAATAGGTAGGGATGCTTCAATTTAAACGTAAATGAGATTATTCTTTTATGGACTTTTATTTAACTATGTGTTTTTTTCTGTAAGGAATAATAAAATAATAGTAATTAATGAATATTCAGTACTATATTAAATACATTTTCTTCTGTTCTGTTAATTATACAGTAAATTCACTTCACCCTTGATTATTTCAGAACTTTAGAGATAAATGAATCCTTTTCATGACCCTAAGCCTTTACATAGTTTTCAGCAAGAATCTTTGAGTTTATACCCTACTAGCCAAACTAATCAGTGTACATATCTTGGTATATTCTCCTTTTCAAATGAACATGCCAAGGATACATGCATTTCATTACTTTGATAACAAGGAATCAATCAGGATGTTGTACTAGAAAAACGTGGGCATTAGAATCCAAACTCTGAATTGTAGTTTTACCTCCTAATTCCATTATCTCCTCAGGTGAGTTTTTCAGTCTCTCTGAGCCCAGATACCCCATTTACAAAAGGGATAATCATATTTTTATAACATTTAATACCTATTTAAATAAGGTAATACATGTAAAACACCTTAATCATCATAGGCGCTTAATGAATGTAGCTTGCTTGTTGACTCTAACACATGGTTTTCATAGTGTGGTCCTCAGACCAGCAGCATCAGCATCACCTGGGAACTTGTTGGAAATACACATTCTCAGGCCCCACTCACTGAGTCTGAAACTACTGGGGATAGTGCTCAGGAATCTGTGTTTGAACAGTCCTTAGGGGATTTTAATGCACACTAAAGTTTGAGAACCACTGTAGATAGGACATAAAGCATTCTTGTATTTTAACACACAAAGACCCGCATTTGTTTCTGGCTGAAGAGAACACTGCCCACTGTCTTGATTTTGCATATTGCAAAAATCCATTTATTCCTACTAGTGCACTTACTCAGACTGCAAATAATTTACCCATGTTATTATTTAAGTGGCTTAAACATTGCAAAGGATTTATAATGTTAAACATGTGAAAATTTTATAAATCAGTTTACATATTAAAAATTATAAGAGAATTTGGCTTTTAACTGCCTTTGGCACTTAAGATCATTTGAATATATTTTCAACTTGGATTCTGAACTATTCTAAATTCATTTAAGAATAATGTATAATTTGAATTAAGGCTTTTCTAAATCATTAACAAAAATAGACACATGCATGATATTGTTGCTCATAACTGTTTTTACTTTATGTTTACTTCTTATTTCAAGTCTAGATAAAGACAGCAAAAGCATAACTAAAAATATTAGTGAAATCTTTGACAAATCTTGATAAAACACATTAAATCAAAACTTCTTTTAAATAGTGCAAAGCATTAGACATGATTATGAGAAGAAAATCTGTAATCCAAACTGGAATTTGTAGTACATAGTCATAAATGGAATATCATCAATTACCACTTTTATCAATTTGCATTATTTATGCAACTGGCTGGAAGCTACCTTTGGGAGCTAACTGGGCTGTTAATGTGAATGAATGGAAACAGAATAGTAGAATCAATTAACTATTGTTCTTCCATTATGGATATGTGACTCCCCTTAAACTTGCTCTTTTAAAATAACTGGAACCAAGTTATTTAAATAGATATAAACATAGTAATGTTAGGTGTCATTAGAAATATAATTAAAAACACACCATCCAAGAATTCTATAAAAATTTAAGGAAAAAATTATTCTAGCATTAGCTGAAATGTATAGTCTGTAGTTATGTAGGAATTATTACAATGTAGTCATTCAACAATTGAATCATCTATGTGTTTCATAAATACTTAAACAAGGTAGTCCCTGACTTCAAAGAACTATGCTAATTATAACTTATTTGTAAGTATGGCTCTAGAATATCCAAGATATGTTGATAAATGAAAAAAGGAAGTTGTTAAACATTTGTATATATAACTAGAGGTCCGGTGCATGAAATTTGTGCACTGGGGGGGGGGGGGCCTCAATCTGGCCTGTGCCCTCTTGGCTCGCTGGTCCTTAGTGCTGCCATGGAGGCAAGGGAGGCTCCCACCACCACTGCTGCACTCACTAGCCATGAGCCTGGTTTCTGATTGAGTGATGCTCCCCCTATGGGAGAACACTGACCACCAGGGGGAAGCTCCTGTGTTGAGCATCTGACCCTTGGTGGTCAGTGCACATCATAGCAACTGGTCGCTCTGGTTGTTCCACTGTAATGGTTGCTTAGACTTTTATTATATAGGTATGATCCATTAAAAACAAAAACTAAAGCCATATGTATGGGGGGGGGAGTATGAAGTGATGTACACCAAAATATTATATCTAGGGACTAAGATTACAGTTTTATATTTATCTAATAAATTTCATATAATAAGTGTATAGTTTGGAGAATAAAAAATAATTTAAAAAATAAGAGGAAAGACTAATTCTAGAGGAAGCCCTGTGCACTAGAGAATGGTGAATTTTAAATTCATAGCTAAAATAATCTAAAAAGCTGCAGTAGAATCACAGTTGAATCACTTAATTACAGGATGCATGTGTTTCATGGTAATTTAATACTAAAAATTCAGAAACTTTAGTTGATGCCATGCTAGTCGCCAGTATACACCTGGCCCTGACCCAGGGAAGTAATAGTGCTAGTAAGCCACTTGGGGAGGAAAGTTCTAGTAGACACTTTAAACCAGCAAAGATTACCAGGCTGTTGAGGATCTGCTTAATCCATGAATGAATGAGTGATCCATAAGGACACTGGGATTATTACAAGAAAATATTCAATCCACTGAGATATTAAAGTCAAAATGATTTGTGAAATGCTAAACATTGTAAGAAAGAGACTTGTAATAAAAAAAATCTGTAGATTCATGTGTGATTCTCACAATGTCTTTCAGGAAAGACAATCATCAAAGTGTTTCAAATATCTGGTTGTTCATCACTTGAAAATTCTCTGTTGCTCTGGAAGTAGGATTGTTGGAAGGTACAGGAAAGCAGATTTCAGTTTAAGATGGGAAGAAACTTTCCTGTTATTAGTTTACTGATAAAATTGCTGCCTTACAAAGAAATGAACTTCTGGTCCCTGGAATTGTTCTAACAGGGATTTTAAAATATGTTTTATTAACATTCAGGTATGGTGAGCCAGCATATCAGGAGACAACTGCCACAGAAAAAGATCAGAGTTCATAAGAGGAGAGGGCATCTCATGCCACACAGGAGTACACTGACAAGCATTGGAGTTGGTCAGGAGCCAAAAGAAGCAAGGGGAAAGCATGGGCTTGCGACTTTATTGTAGTTTCCACGTGCAAGGCAGGGTAAGCATACTTGGGATTGGCTAGTTTGAATAATTTTAGCAGACTCTGAAGTGGAGGAGCTGTCCCCAATTGTTTGGTACTTTGCACTGGGTGATTAGGACAGGGGAATATGACTTGGAGTCTGAGAGCCTGAGAGAGGAAGTTGGGGCTCTGAATTGGTTGGTTTGCAGATAAAAGGCAGACTCCTGAAGCAAGTGTTTTACTGTCTCTAGGAATCAGCTAACTCTACATGGGGCAGCCCCTCCCCTATTGGTAAGGCCCCAGATGCCAGAGCATCAAGAATACAGAAAATAAGAAAATAGAATTGACACACAGGCTAGATGATTATCCCAGAGATCTTGTAAATATGGTTCCTGCTTGGATAGAGGCTGAACTAGATGCTTTCTAAAACTCCGTGATTCTGATTTATTCAGACTGTTGCCAAGTCTCTAAACAACTTAAATTGAAAACAAGGAAGTGGAGGATGCAGGATGTAGACTTTGATTTATCATATTAAAATTGGTGTTGAGTGGAGATCGAGCTGGGAGACAGCCTGCAGCTGGATAAGACAGAAGACTCCTGAGAGAGATACTGCCGGCTTTTAAATCAGGACTGGTTTACAACACAGAGGAGCAGTGAATCGCAGGAAACTTCCATACTCTCCTGAATAGCTGACAAGACTAAGACGCACCAATCAGAAGAGCAGAAGAAGTGAATGACCCTCACTACTGCACATTTTTCTCTCTTTTTTTTAAATTTTTTCTTTTTTTAAAAAAATTTTGTTTCTTTTTCTTTTTTTCCATTATGAAACTTTTTTTGTCTTTTTTCCTCACTTGATTTTATCTTTTTCGTTATTGTATCTTTATTTTTAATCAATATTATTACTACTATTTTTTTCTTTTTCTAAGAGTCATTTTATTTTATCTTTATATTATTTTGAGATTAGTGTTCTTCATTCTATTTTCAGATTTCCTATAGCATCATTTTATTATACTAGGGTTTTTTATAATTTTTGGTGAGACTGTCTCGCTTTTCCTTTTTGTTTTTCGGTTCTTTTTGGTTATTTTTTTAATTTTGTTTCTCCTAACCTTGTTAGATGTTAATTGTTAATTGATTGATTAGTTGATGTACTCCATTCATCTCTAGGTCTTTGTAGATATCATTTGTTGCTACTAGTAGCTATTCTATTTGAGTTTTCTCCCCATACAATCTCTTCCCCCCTTCTATTTCATTCTTTTTTTTATCGCTCTTACCTTTTGTTTTTCCTTTGCCTTCCTTTTCCCAAATTTCTTTTGGCACTCCCTTTCTCCTTTCTTTTCTTCTTTTTCTTTCTTTTTTTACCCCCTAACTCTCTTTTCTATGGTGGTAACCGTTAGTGGGTTATAAGTATCGTGATTTGGGTTCACATCCTTGTGCATTGTGCCTTGGTGTGTTGTATTTTGTGCCTTTAAATCAACACAGGAGAGAAAAAAAACTATATAACCAGATACCCAGAGAAAATAGATCATGGGGAGACAAAGAAACAGCCCGCATATGAAAGAAAAACAGGCGTCACCAGAAAGGGAAGTAAATGAAATGGAAGCAAGCAACTTGTCGGAGAAAGAATTCAGGGAAATGGTCATAAGGTGGATGAAAAGAATGGAAGACAAATTTGACAGTATGTGTAAGAACCAAGAGGAAATGAAGAAGAACCAAGAAGAAATGAAAAACGACATCACTGCTATGAAGAACTCAATAGAAAGCATCAAGA
>PVJC01045166.1:0-14038 GCA_004026665.1 Murina feae | reverse complement strand
GCCCCCGAGAATTCAGGGATCAGTACCTTGGAACATGGACAGAAGCCGCCTCCAACACCTTCAGGAAAACTCATGTCCATCAAAATCCAAATGCTGGATGACACCCAGGAGGCATTTGAAGTTCCAGTAAGTTGGGGTGTATCTGAACTCAAGCGTGTGAGCAGTCTTCAGCATGGGGAGGTTCATCTCATGTTTCAGTGACATGGGGTGTCAGGAAGAGGGTGTGTGTATTCTGTCTCGCCCCCAACCCACCCCACCCCCAACACTCCCCTCTGACCCATTCTGGTTCTGAGCTGTCTGATCTTTAGATTTATGCGTGAACTGCCTATATAATGATATCAGTGGGCACATCACTTGAATTTTACTGACTTTCCCGATACAAATATATATGTGTTTGAATATGCTTATCTGTTTGAATTGGAGAGAGTTGTGGTCTTGTGGCTGGATCTCAGTTTAATTTGCTTATCACAGGCACTTTCTCGGTGCGTGTGCGTGTGTGCGCGTGCCACTGCGCTGAGGTACTGGTGAGAAAAATCCCGAGAAGCCCTGCACGAGTGTTCTCATTCAGAAGAGACGTTGACGCCCATGTTTGTGGGTGGGGAGTGGGATGCAGAGAAACCCTGGCCCAGGCCCTCAGTGTGGCAGCTCTGGGATGGAAGAGCCCACCGTCTCGGGCAGAGCTAAGGAGCGTCTGGGAGCTGGGCGGTGCTGAAGAACCGCCAGCCTTGGTCTCTCCCACTGTTTTCCTGAGTCCCTGCCTCACTGCCCCCTGCTCTCCCTCATCCTTCTCCGGCGTCCTCCATAAACAGAACCCCTGCTGGTGGTGAGGATAACCATCACGCATGTACTGATGGAGGCTTTCTTGTTCCCAGGCTGGGAGAGCTCGGTGTGTGTGGCCAGCTCTCCAGGACTTTTCCTTGAGAATCATTATCCCTTACGTGGGTCGGAGTCCAGAGAATTCTTAGCACACTTCGGATTTCGTTTCCCATGTTCTGTCTTGGGTACTAAGTACCACCTCTAACATCGCGGGGGAAGAAAATAGCTCTCGAATTCCTAACAGCCAACTTATAAACACACTTTGGGAACACAGCCTGTTTTTAAAGCGGAGCCAATCCGTCTGTTATTCCTGTTGGTTAGAGCGACTGAAATTTAAGTTGGCATCCACGTCTGTAACCCATCATTTAATCATTTAAGTGATATGACTCACTAAGTTATATTTATTTCAAAGAATATTGTCCAGAGAGTGTGAATTATCATTGTCTCAGGGAGAGATAAGCCTCAGAATAGCTATGTGTAAACCCGCCAATTTATCGCACATCTCAGACAATCTTTGTGTCTTTCTAATTTTCTAGTTTTGTAATTCATATCTTGCAAGGCCTTGGGAACATCTTCCTATTTTGGTGAACAAATCTGTTGCTAACCTGAAATTGTAAAACTAAATTGAAGTGCGCACCTGCTAGCCTGTTAGAATTAGGCCTTTTAGAACGCATGGCCCGCCCCCCTGCCTTCCCCCCCATCCCCCCTTGCAACTTTTTCTCTGCATTGTCAGACTGGTTTGGTGAGGTATTTAGTTTCAGTGTTTCAGTATTTCCCATTTGATTCTGTTAAGACTTCTGGGCCCACGACTGTAGCAGCACATTCTATTAAATGGTGTTCCTGTATGTGGTTTGGACTCGGGAGCTATCAAATGCTGCTGTTGTGTGCACAAACCACAGGAAGCATTGTACTGTATTCAGTTGCAGTTCTTCAGTTCCCTAAACCAAAGAATGTCAAGACTCTGTTCTTAGCTACCCACTGTTTAGGAATTCTGTAGGCGCTCTTTGTCTGAGAAATAGGAATAGAAATATGTTTTCACCTTTTAAAATTATATTACTTTAAAATTATATTGACAATTTCTGATGTCTGTGCTTTGTATTTGTAACTCCTCTGCCTGGAGGAAACTTTTTCACCCTGCAACCCCCCACCCATAAACTCCTATGCACCCTTAAGAGCCTTGTCAGTTTTACTCAGATGCCAACTCCTTGAGGCAGGGGCTGGAGCTGGGGCTTTTTCTTCCCTCCTTCAGACCTGTTTGCTCATACACCTAGTAGGGTGGAGTCTGACTGCCTGGGTTCAAGTTCCAGCTTCTCCTGCTAACCTATTGATGTACTTAATCTCTTTGTATCTTGATTTTTCACCTGTAAAATAAGGCTAATAATAAACCCTACCTTATTTTCTGAGAATAAAAGGAGTTGATACAACTGAAGTGTTTGCAACGACTCTTGGCACATACTATGAGCCAAATACAAGAATGATTAGTGGTATTGACATCTGTTTGCCACCTCACTGCTGGCTTCTTGGCAGAGACCTTATCTCATCCTTGGCACTCAGCATAACATCTGTTTTGTAGTAGGTGCTCATTAAATGTTTGCTGACTGACTGTCAGAGTGAGTTTATTTTATAAGTAGAATTAATTGTTAATTTTTTACATGCCTCACCCATTCATATCTTTTTTTTTTATTTTTCTAGTTTGGTTAGAATGTTCCTTCTCAACCAGTGGGCAACAGATGTTTTCTACAAGTGCTTGTGGAAAGGCGGATATCAGCGTTTTTATTGACTAAGCTGATTCTCAATTGCTACCTTATGCTCTTTAAGAACTGAAACAGCCAGCTGGAAAGCAGCAGGCTGGCCACAGTGACTCAGTCCCTGTGCTCAGGATGGAGGAGAGTGACACAGGATTGCAAGAGACCCACTAGCTCCCTGTAACTGCTTTAAAACTTTGCTCCAAAACTTGATGCTGTGAATTCATCCAGGCTCAGTGATCCTGGAAGTGTTCCCTCGCCCACACATGATCCTCCTTGGATTGGGTGCCCAAGAGAATGAATTCTCCTTGCTCACTCACATTTGCCACACAGATGAGCAGGGCACACGGCCAGAAGTCATTATAGTTTCCCTTTGGGAACATTCTTCTCCAAACCATTTTTTTCCTTGGGGATTGAATTTCCTGGGCCTTCTATGACGTTTATTGTAGACCATGAATATGGGCAAAGTAGTCATTGTAAATGCAAATTCCCTAAATATTTCCTGGCACAGATAACCAATACTCTCCAAGATTGCCTTCCTTGCTATTTATAGCCTTTAAAAATTATTTAGGAGTTTAACCTTTTCAGAGACCTCGGCAGTGAGCATCAGACTTTCCGCTCTGTAGCTAGTTTTACCACTGCCTTCGCTCTTGAACTTGGGCAGTCTTTTTCGGTATTTCCTCTGCAGATTTGAAAGGTCGAAAACAATACTTCTGTAGAGTCAGTTCTTTCTCGGATTTTATCATCTTTATGTGGAAAAAGCTGTGCAAATAAGCCTCACCCTGTGGTTTATGATCTGTGCAGCTTCCTCTCCCAACCAGAGGTTGTAAAACCAACGGACTCTGAGGATCTGAAAGGGTTAATGACGCCCCTTCTCTCCCCCACCAATGTCATCACCCCTTAAGGTCCCTGAGAAGGTTTTATGTGTCCTGTCCTCATGACCCTGCTGGTAAACAAACACACTTCCTCCTGACGTTTTTAGGATAAGCAGATGGTTTCTTCTCCGAGTGTTTATTCAGTTTGTGTGTTTTCATTAGCAAGGTCACTCTAGGAAGAGCCGAGAAGAGCAGAGGAAATAAAACCAAGCCTTCTTTTGCTTCTCTTGAGCAGCTGGGGTGAGAATGGCTGGGAAAGATGCTCATGGGTGACAAGGAGACTCCTAGTCTTTGTTGAAGAGTGAGCAGGAGTTAGAGGTGTAGGCAGGTGGAAAGTGGTGACGCCTTTAGGAAGTTGTACCACAGTGTTAATTGTGGCAGGAAGAATTCAACGGTCAACCATGGCCATCCCAGGAAACAATCACTGTGCCTTTTTTGTAGTTGTGTCCTGTCATCACTTTCCTCTGATGCTTTTACAGCTTCCAACTGCCTGAGGGTACAATGTGGACTTCTGAGCTGGGGAGGTCCGGACGGAGGGAGCCCTCATTGAGGATCTGCTGTCCATGGCTCAGATTCTTGAGCTGCTTCCATTGTTATCAACACCACTTTCCTGGGTGTTTTCCCTCCCGCATGAGCACCTCATGCCAGGAAATTGTTTTCTTTGTTTACGTGCTCGTTTTCGGCTTCCTGCCGGTAGTGTGAGTTCTTTGGGGGGAGCAAGGCCTCTTCTGTACTTGTTTATCATTGGATCCGACACCTGAACAGGGCCTGGACCCAGCAGGTGCTCCATACCTGTGACCGCCCCACACCTGTGTTCAGTCATTTAACTCACACATTATGAGAAGTGGTTGCTGCTGCCTTCTCCTTGAGATGAGGGAACCCCTGGGAAGAGCTTTGAGTCACTTCCTCACATTTGCAAAGTTAAGGTAGGGCTGGGATTGGAGCTCAACACCGTCTGCCTTCCTTGCACTGAGAGCCACCTTGTAAGATCCCTGGGCTTCCACTGCCTCACCCCACTGGGTCTTTGCTTACACGCCTCCAGCAGCTCCCAGAGGGAAGGCCACCATGTTCTTCCCTTCCTGCTGCTCTGGGTCTGTTCCCGTCCTAAGCATCACTCATCCTCTGCTTCTAACAAATTGATCAAAATGCCACAAACTGTCCAGGCCTCCCCCCAACCCTGGCTCTTGCTAGGGGCCTACCTTTCTCTTTGCACGGTACTTATTGTACATCTAATTAGACTTGGAGTCACCATCCCTAATCTTGCTTCTCTTCCTAATTAGTTCCTTTATATATATCCCTGCTGAGACTTGGTTTGCTCATCTGCAAAAAGAGGAGTTTGGTCCAGATGACATTCAACACTTCTTCTCTCCTTTTTATTTTTTTGGAAGTTGGAATTCTGTGTTGACATCTTCTTTTTTAAAATATATTTTTTATTGATTTCAGAGAGGAAGGGAGAGGATGAGAGATAGAAACATCAATGAGAGAGAATTATTGATCGACGCCCCCTACATGTCCCCTCCTGGGGATTGAGCCTGCAAGGGGGGCATGCACCCTGACTGGGAATCGAACCGTGACCTTCCGGTTCATAGGTCAACATTCAACCACTGAGCCACACTGGCCAGGTTGGTGTTGACATCTTTGTTGATGAATTGTTTAACTTTTCCATGGCTGGATTTGTTAATTCCTCTGGCAGATGGTAAACTGAGAAAAGGTATTTTTAATTAATAACTCCTCGCCTCCACCTTCCAAAGCCTGATGAGACATAGTAATTACCTGTACCTAGTAAGTGCTAAGAAGAATAGTGGTGAGGATGAGTCAGTATGCTATGATTTATATATGATATGCTTCTTATGGGGCATCAGGAAATGTCAAGACTTAATTTGTTTGTGTGGAGGGGAGAGGGTCACTTACTGTAAACCTCCCTGAACTAAATTGGACCAAACTATATGCCACTTGACATTGGGAGATAGCAGACTAAAAGAAATTACATATTTTCTAGAAGTCACATTAGTAGTAGTAAATAAACAGGTTTGTCTAAAACAGGATCTGAAATTTTAAGAGAAGTAATTAGTTTGCATGTCATAATAGAGACTGCAAAGGTTTTTACTAGGGGCAAAATTGCCTCCACTCTCTCTGAGACCTAATTAGGAGTCTCATACTGTCAGCCCTTCAATGATGAAACATTTATTTCATTTTCTTACCTTTTGAAATGAAGCAGTCACGTAATTTCTTTAATTGTGAGTGAAACCTGGGCTTGACATCAATTGAGAGCCTGTTCTTCAAGGGCTTGGCGGTTCCGGGGAAGGGCCCCGTGGTTGTGGAAATCGGAAGCTGTCCGCTGCAGCATGAGCTCAGGTGAAGGACAGCAGGAGTGTGTCTTTTCTGAAGAGCTCTGTGTTTGTCTGTGGGCCTCCAGTTCACATCAGGCAAAGCGAGGCTCTGCTTCGCGCTGGGCTCGTGCTCCCTCACAGCAACTGTGTCTTTAGGAAGCCACCTTCCCTTTCTTTGTCTTGTTTATTTTGAATGAATCATGTGTCCCGTTTTCATTGTGATTTCAGCCATCTTGGGGGGAATGTGCCCTTTTGAAAGGATACTGAAAGTCTTCTCCCCTTTTTGCCAAAGAGGCGAGATGTACATTTAACTACAGGTCTTGCTTCTCACTCCCTTGAGATCGCCAGTCCCTGGACATGGCCTCGTTCCCTGCAGTTGGCCTGATTATAGTGGTACTAGAAGGTAGGTAGGAGTTCCAGGGCTACTCTTTTTCCTTTCTTTTTAAAAAAATTAAATTTGTTGGGGGAGCATTGGTGAATCACTAAGTGACAGGTATGAAATTCTACAACACGTCTTCTGCACATTGCATTGTGTGCTCGGACCCAGCGTCTAGTCTTCTCTTGCACGAAATGCACAAGTGCGGTGGAGAGACCTAAATAAAATTTAATTGGCCACTTAAAACCAGAAGGGAGATGTGCGTACCCAGAGCTGTATTCACCGCCTCTTAAGCAGCTCCAGTTTAAACCAGAATGAGGAGAAGGAACTTCACAAGTTCACTCAGGTTTTTGAAAATAAGTTAACGTTTCTCTCCCCCTTATCAGTGTAGCTTTTGGCTCCTTTTATGAGCAAAGTTTCTGAAACCGTATTTATGTGTCACTCTGCTTCGCGTAGCCCCTTCTGTCTTTTATTTCACTTGAATGATAAATGGTGCTGTCTGGGCCTGGCCTCATGAGGATAAATTTAAAGGCTATTTTAATAGATTAAAACTTTTTTCATAAATCATTTCGGCCCAATATTGTTAGCCTTTCTTGCTAGCTCCTTAGAAGCAGAGAGAATTTAAATGTTGGCCCGGAATGCCTGTGTGCGCCCCTTTCAACTTGGGACGCTTGTGATCAAAGCCGTTTCTGTAGCCCTGAACTGATGGCAGGAATTCTCGAACAGCTGTTTGCTATTTTCTCCCTGAAAAAAGAATCACTCAGTAGAACATAATAAATAAAAAGAATACACTGTCATTGAGAAGGTCTGTCTCTGACATTACAGAGGCCAACATCCTGAGAAAACATAGGGAGGGAGTCAGAGAAACTGCTTTTGTTCTTCTCTTGTTTCTTTTCTTTCTAAAATAAATATATTTTTATTGATTTCAGAGAGGGAGAGAGAGAGAAAAATAAATGATGAGAAAGAATCAACGATTGGTTGCCTCCTGCACAGCCCCTACTGAGGATTGAGCCCACAACCTGGGCATGTGCATGTGACTAGAATCGAACCCAGGACCCTGCAGTCTGCAGGCCAGCGCTCTGGCCATTGAGCTAAGCCGGTTAGGGCCCAGCTTTTTGTATAGTCTCACATTAGACGTGTGCTTTCTTTGGAGGGTGATTCATTACCTGAAACAGATGTACCCCAAGTGGCTTTCGAAGGGCTAAGAATGAAGTGACCCTTGGATAGTGGCGATGAACTCTCCATTTCTGGCAAGCACATTTACTTCCTTTTTTAAAACAACAACAGCTTCTCTGAGCTTTAGTTAGGTTAGCTTTTATTTATTTATTTTTGTTTTTTTAATGTTTTTTATTTATTTTTTAAATATATTTTATTGATTTTTTACAGAGAGGAAGGGAGAGGGATAGAGAGTGAGAAACATCGATGAGAGCGAAACATCGATCAGCTGCCTCCTGCACACCCCCCACTGGGATGTGCCCACAACCGAGGTGCATGCTCTTGACCAGAATAGAACCTGGGACCTTTCAGTCCACAGGCCGACGCTCTATCCACTGAGCCAAACCAGTTAGGGCAAGTTAGGTTAGCTTTTAAAATTGAGGAGTGGCCCTGGCCAGTTGGTTCATTTGGTTGAAGCATTGTCTCATACACCAAGGTTTTGGGTTCAATTCCTGGTCTGGGCGCATACAGGAGGCAACTGGTCAATGTTTTTCTCTTACATCATTCTCTCTCTCTCTCTCTCTCTCTCTCTCTCTCTCTCTCTCTCTCTCTCTCTCTCATTCTTTCCCCTCTCTCTATAAATCAGTAAGATATATCCTGGGGTGAGGATAAAATAAATTCGAGGGGTGTACTTTTAGCTTATAATTTTTATGTGTATGTTTGCTTTGTGCTGAGTTCTTGGTCTCTGTTTACCTGGCCTAGAGCATCTCCATGTTCTTGAGCAAGGACTTGTCTAGTAGAACCTTACTTCCATCAAGCACAGGCTGGACATTGGGTTTCGAGCCCCTCTGGGGCAGCTCTCACAGCGTGGGCTCTGTGGGCCCAGTCGAGGCAACGCCTTGCTGGTTAGACACTCCTGTTTGAATGTCAGTCTGAAACATAGTGACATACAAATCAGACTGATTTTTAAATTATTAGATTTTTTAAATGATTCACTTATTTGTTGAACATTTGATTTGGATATCATGGTTTTAACTCCTATGAAAAATATGGAGTGATTTAACCAAGTTGGGGTAGTCTGTAACTAAAATAATTGTGTAAAAGAGCAATTCTAGAAGTCTTTAGTACTTTATAACTGTGAGAGTTTTGTAGGTTTATCTCTCATTTGTACAAACAGGAAGTTAGCTTAGATACCCACAATGGAATTCTGTAGCTCTGGTGTTATTTTTTGGAATGTGATCTTGGAAACATGATATGAGTTCCACAAATGCTTATGGACACATGAGGCAAGGTGCTTGCTGGTGATAAGAATATGAATAAAAATAATGACTACCCTTTTTAAAGTCCCTTGCTATGTGCCAAACATTGTGCTAAGTCTGTGCATTTGCTGTCTCACTGATGGCTGACCAGTGACCCTAGGAGGTAGGCATGATTGACCCCGATGAGGCTTATAGGGCATTGGTCTAGTTCCGTGATTCTCAACCTTCTGGCCCTTTAAATACAGTTGGGTCATGTGTGACCCAACCATAAAATTATTTTCGTTGCTACTTCATAACTGTAATGTTGGTACTGTTATGCATCGTAATGTAAATATCTGATATGCAGGATGGTCTTAGGCGACCCCTGTGAAAGGGTCATTCGACTGCCAAAGGGGTCTCGACCCACAGGTTGAGAACTGCTGGTTGAGGTCCTAGAGCTGGGGACAAGGAGCCTGGTCCTGGCCCACCACCTCCTCACTTAACACTCTGCTTTCCTGCTATCAGATGGTCCTAGGCTCTGAGGATCTATTAGAGAGGATAACCCAGCGTGTCAGTCATGCTGTTTCCTGAGACAAATGCCAGTGACAGGCTCTCCTAAGTGGGTAGAATATTGATCAGGGCTGAGTCTGCAGGAGGCCCACCCAGCGAACAGAGGACTTGCCATGTCCTATAAGCATGGAGACCGATAAGGACTTCAGACAGAATACCAGGAACTGACAGACGCAGGAGAAATAGAGGAGGTAGAATTGCTGGGACTTGGCAGCCAGTGGGAAGGGAGCACCCAGATCGTGGAGGACAGAGGCAGGCAGTCCTTAGGCTCACCACCTAAGAGTGCTCTGCTGTCCCAGGGGGCTAGGAAGTCAGCTGGCACGGGCCTTTCCCTGACAACTGTTGTACTAGAAATAACGTCTTCCTTCACTTGACGGGAAAGGCGCACTGCTGATGTTGCTAATAAAAGGCATTGCCTTATTTTAATCACAAAGGAGAATCTGTGGCTCTGTAAGGAACCTTCCAGGGTCTCCAGTGGAGTCTGGAGACTCGAGACTCGTAATGATTATGTAAATTATACAGACTGCAAGTATCAAATGGAGGTTGATTGCTTGGTTTCCATTTATATAATAAAAATTATATTTACTCTTTGCATTTCAATTTCCTTGTCGCCTAGAAGCTGCTTGCCACGCCTAACTGAAAGCCAGGTCGGGGAAACATTTGAACAGCATCTTCAACAGACTCTTTTCACAGTCATTGCAAAGGGTCGGGGTGATTGCTCTCATTAGCTTGTTTAATTTGTTCAACTTGTGAGGTGAACTGTAAGGTGCATTTGGCTCCCATGCAGTCTTCCAGGGGTTATTTGTCTGGATGTGTTTCTGTCAGCAGAGCTCAGAGGCTCAATTTCCTTTAATCTAGACATAAGACTGAATGTCTCACGCATTGGAAAACAAGACCAAGGAGCCTTGGTTAGGAGGGTAGGGCAGCAATACCCTATTCATTGTTAAAACCTGTATTCGTTTCCTAGGGCTGCCGTAACAAAGCGCCACAGATTGGGGGACTTAAACAACGGAGATTTATCCTTTCAAAGTTCTGGAGGCTCCAAGTGCAAGATCAAGGTGCTGGCAGGGTTGGTCTCTTCTAAGGGAGAATCTGTCCCACGCCTCTCTCCTACCTTCTGGTGGTTTGCTGGCAGTCTCAGTGCCCCGATCTGTACCTTCCTCTTGCCATGGTGTTCTTCCTCTGTGGGTGTCTCCAAATTTCCCTCTTTTATAAGGACACTGGTCCTATTGAATTAGGGCTCACCCTAATGACCTCATTTTAACTTAATTATATCTGTAAAGAGGCTATTTCCCAAACAAGGTCACATTCTGAAGTTCTGAGGTTAGGACTTCAATGCATGAATGTGGGGGACAGAATTCAACCTCCAACAGAAGCATGTGCAGCATTGTGAGAAAAGAACATGGGTCTCACCGTGAACCTCAAGAAGGGGGTCCCTCAGCACAGTTTAAATAAAGCAGTTTAGTCTTGGTTCTCACTGCAAACTTTAAAGAAAGATTTCCTTTGTAATATTTTCTTGGAAAAAAGTTAGGGCTCACTATGTGTAAGTCTGATAGGTAACTTAAAGAATCCCTTAATTCCAAATTCTGAGTATGTACAATGACAGAAGTAAGACATAAAAGGCGTGTGTGACTGACCGTCTCAGGGGACAGGGGACACCGGAATGGGATAGATGTCCAGTAGTCAACATTCAGTGGCATTTCAATGAAAGCTCATGCCTGGTGTTTGCAGTTTTTTTCCAGTGCTGGTGTTGAGTTGGTTTTCTGACTGACCTGCCTCTGTATCTTGTCCCTCCCATTACGCCTGTCCTTTAGCCTCGTAATGATGTCAATGCTCTTCTCCCCGGCCCCCAGGCCTCAGTGACCCTGCGCTGTCTGTTCAGATCTCAGCGAATTAGCCTTTAGGATCCTCATCCTTCGTCAGCACCTCAGATCCTCCCTTCCTTGCTGTGATTTTGGCAGCAGCCACAGCACCTTCCTTCTTGGCCGCTACACCCAGGCAGTTAAGAGCTGTTGGAAAAAATTACACTCCTGTGGAGGTTGTTGCCACTGTAAATTTACACACTCAGATCTCACCTGGTCCTCAGAGCTGCCTGGCCACTACTTTCCTGGGTCCCATGGTGTCTGTAAAAGATCTTCTGGACCTTGCAAGACCTCTCACTCCTGTGACCCCCACCAGGGAGATTCACGGCAAAAAACATGACACCCAGAAGGTTTTACGTGGAAATAAGTCACTGATAGGACGATTTGTAGAAGCGTGGACAGGAAGACTTAGCGAAGCAATAAGGGATAATGAAGCAGCTGTGAGAAGCTGTTAGCACCCTTAGTCCTGAAGGGACAAGAAGAGGGATTGGTTCCCACGGTGGTCATGCTGTGGCCTTGCAGGAGGGGCTGGCCAGCAGGAGCCAGGCTGCAGGAGGGCTAGGACGGAACTGGAGGAGGCGGGTGAGGAGCACCCATAGGTGCCTCTCATCGCTGATCCCAACCAGAGCCTAGAGGGGAGCCAAGGTGGGTGGTGTGGAGAGGTGAGCCAGCTGGGGCAGCGAGAGAGCAGCCAGGGCACCTTCTCTCTTAGGAGATGACCAAGACTCCTACCCACGGAAAATCGAGGCCTCCCTCGTGGGCTCCATCAAGGTCTGACCTCGAAAACTTAAGCTTGTCAGCCTTTTCTGCCTTCATGTCTGTGCCTGCAGTCTCAGGTGAGACTTTACACCCCTTTACACCACTGACCTGCCATCCTTCGTCCCATCTCCTGCAGGACATTGCTTCACACGTAGGCACCAGGTACCTTTTCTTCACATGTAATTTCTGTGATTCCTGGACATACTTTTGTTTAATTCAGTTTTATCAGTAGAATCCAGATAATGAAGAAAAATAAACCACAAAACATATACTGAATATATAAGTGAGTTGAAACATATACTGAATATATGTGAGTTAGCCACCTTAGCATCCCTTAGCCCGATTTAATTATTTTTCTAAGTACCAAGGTGACATATTTTATTAGGGCTGGAAGGTCTGGTTTTGTAATACACTACAGTGCGAGAATTACTTGCCCTGTATTAATTGGGTTTCAGTGTGTTTAATAGCTCATCATTTCACTGAGATGGCTGGAGTTCCCGTGGCTGATGCGTGGAGCTCGCGCCCATTATTCACATCTGAAGAGGAAAACCTTCACTCCAAGCAGAGTATTCGTGTTTCTTAACCTTCGGATCCCCTAAGGAAAAAGATGGTCTTCTTGCCCCCTACCTTTCCATTCCAAAGACGTTTCCTAAGGGGGGCTTTTCCACCAGTACTCACTGCTGCCTCGCTTCTGTTTTAAAGCTCCTGAAAGGCACTTGGGTTTTAGAAAATAAAGCCTTAATTTCCTCCAGAAAACTGGTTCAACAGAAACTGAGACACTGCCAGCAGCCCTCTGGCGTCCTGCCAACCCAGGGCCATTCAGGGAGAGGTTTTATATGGGTACAAGTACCACTGCTTAGTCTCCAACTTATTTTTGCTCTCTGCCCGGCTCCAAAAACGCTTGACTAAGGTTCCTGGGGTGTTGGTTTTGTTTTTGGTCATTGTTTGGTGGAACACAAGGTACTAGACTAAAGCAAGTCCGTTTTCTCTGCCCTGTACCCACATGAACCCCTGGGACAGCCAGTGATGTTTCTAAGTCCTACTGACGCCACTTTCTGCTGTGGCATCAAGGTGACACTTCAGTTGCAGTCTGTTTCCTGGCTATTTCCTCGCTTAATGATGCAATTTGACATTGTATAATAGGTATTCGTTTCCTAGGGCTTCTGTAACAATGTACCACAGTTGGGGCAGCTTAAATAACAGAAGTCTATTGTCTCACAGTTCTAGGTGTAGGCAGGGTTGGTTCCCTCTGAGGCTGTGAGGGAGAATCCGCTCTAGCCTTTCCCCAGCTTCTGGTACTTTGCTGGCAATCTCTTGTGTTCCTTAGCTTGTAGATGCATCTCTGCCAATCTCTGCCTTCATCTTCATTTGACATTCCCTCTCTGTGTGTACGTGTCTCCGGTTTCTCCACAGTCATATTGGTTAAGGGCCCATTCTCATGACTCCATCATAACTTTATCATCAGCAGAGACCCTGCTTCCAAATAAGGTCTCTGGGGACTGGGGCTTAGGACTTCAACATAAGAACTATGGGGGAGACAATTCAACCCAAACATATATAGCAACTTACACTGTTTGGCTTCTTTATGAAAGATCATTTGAGAAATGGTTGGGCCTTTGCCTCTGTGCCTTCTAGCAGTGCCACTTCTGTATCTGGGTTTCTGCTCTGGTGCCCTTGGAACACAATGGAGAATGGGACATTTTCCAAGTAAGTGGAAGAAACCTTCAGCTCTCCAAACTCGTAAATCACACACATGCATAATTAAAATGAGACCTGTATGGATAGATGAGAAACCTTGGCTGTTTCAATCAAGTGAACTGTAGGAGTAGTACCTCCTACTGTCATCCTATTGCGTTTCTAATGTCCTTCACTCTGATTCTGGGAAATAGCTGTTCCTTTGATGTGTTAGTCCAAGTTGAAAAAAAAATAAGCCTTCACTGTTACCCCAGAATTCTCTCAGTCTTCAGACAGTTACACCTCTTCTAATGATTATCTAATAATCTATGAATCATTAGAGAAATGCAAATTAAAATTGCAATAAGATATCACCTCCCACCAATTCCTTAGGTTGGCTGCTATCAAAAACGGAATATAACAAGTGTGTTGGTGAGGATGTAGAGAAATTGAAACTCTTGTGCCCAGTTGATGGTAATGTAAAATGACAGACCCTGTGGAAAATATTATGGTGGTGCCTCCAGAAATTAAACATAGAATTACTATATGATCCACTCTGGGCATGTATTCAGAATCATTGAAATCAGGATCTTGAAGATATATTTGTATATCTGTGTTCATTATAGCATTATTTAAAA
>PVJC01045165.1:0-13810 GCA_004026665.1 Murina feae | reverse complement strand
CACCTGCAGGGCTTGACAGGAGACCTCAGGCTGCTCCCCCCGCACTGGCACCAGGCCAGAGGAACTCAGGCTGCACCCTCTTCCCTGGTGCCAGGCCGGGGGACCTCAGGCCATGCCCCCTGCCCTGGACTCAGGCCAGGGGACCTGAGGCTGTGCCCCCCACCCAGCGGGACTTGACAGGGCCCTCAAGTGTGCCCTCTGCCCTGGTGCTGGGCCAGGGGACCTCAGGCCATGTCCCCCACCCCAGCACCAGGCCAGGGGACCTCAGGCTCTGCCCCCTGCCCTGGTGCCAGGCTGGGGGATCACAGGCCACTCCCTCCACCCAGCAGGGCTTAATGGGGGATCTCAGGCCATGCCCCCCTGCCCTGGCACCCAGGGGAACTGAGGCTGCACCCCTTCACCTGGCAGGGCTTGACAGGTTGGGACCGGCCAGGTCTGGATCTAGCCCAATGAAGGGGGGCCATCCAGGTTTGGGTCTCGAGCGATTTTGAGGTGCACGTGGGTGGTTGAAGACTTGACTCTGGGTTCCATGGTGCACCCCAGACTCTGACAGGAGGAAGATTTTCATATGTGTTTTACTAATTTTCTTTAATCTCTGACACTTCTATTATAGAGAAAGGGCAAATAGCATTATTAAAATATTTCCTCTAATTAATCCCCTTTTAATGTGCATGAATTTCGTGCACTGGGCCACTAGTATTTTTAAAAAAGGCAACAGACATCCCTGTGTTGTTCCCCATCTTAAGGGGAAATGCTTATAGTTTTTGCCCACTGAGTTTGATGTTCACTGTGAGTTTGTCATATATGGCCTTTACTACTCTGAGGAACGTTCCCTCTGTTCTCACTTCGCTAAGAGTTTTTATTATACACGGTGCTGGATTTTATCAAATGCTTTTACTGCATCTATTGATATGATCATGTGGTGTTTATCCTTCATTTTGTTTATGCGGTGTATCACATTTATTGTTTTGCAGATATTGTACCAACCTTGCATACCTGGACAAAATCCAACTTAAAAGACCTGAATAGACACTTCTCCAAAGAGGACATAAAGATGGCCAATAAACGTATGAAAAGTTTCTCAACTTCACTAATCAGAGAAAATGCAAATTAAAACCACAATGAGATATCACCTTACACCTGTCAGGATAGATAATCAATAAATCAATGAACAGCAAGTGTTGGTGAGGATGTGGTAAAAAGGGAACTCTTGTGCACTGTTGGTGGGAATGCAGGTTGGTGCAGACAGTGTGGAAAGCAGTATGGAGTTACCTCAAAAAATTAAAAATGAAACTGCCTTATGACCCAGAAATTCCACTTGTGGGAATTTATCTGAAGAAAACTGAAACACTATTTCAAAAGAATATATGTGTACCACATGTCCATTGCAGTGTTACTTACAATAGCCAAGCGTTGGAAGTAGCCCAGGTGTCTATCAGTATATGAATGGATAAAAAAATCTGTGGGACATTCATATAATGGAATACTATGCCGCTGTAAAAAAGAAGGATCTCTTACCCTTTGGGACAGCATGGATGGACCTGGAGAGCATTATGCTAAGTGACATAAGACAGTCAGAGAAAGAAAAGTACCATATAATTTCACTCATATGTGGAATTTAATAAACAAACTGAACTATCAAGCAAAATAGACACAGAGTCATAAATACAGAGCAGGCAGACAGCTCTGTTGGAGAGGGTGGTGTTTGGGGTGGGGGTGGGGTGGAGGGATTGAGCAAAAAAGGAAAGAAAAAGAGAAACAACTCGTGGAGATGGACAACAGTGTGGTAATTTGGGGTGGGGTGGAGAAGGTAGAAGAGGGTATAGGAGGGATAAATGGTGATGGAAAAAAACAAAATAAAGGGGTGGGGGGAGAGGCAACAGAGAGACATGAGAGAATCAAGGGCTGTAACTTCTCAATTAGAAAGTTCTGTTAACCATGACCATGTGGTAAGTAAAATAAAGAGCTCAGGAAGAGAAGCCACGATAAAAAGTTGCTGAATATGGCAAGTTTTACAGCAGTTTGATTTAAGGGCTCACACATTGCCATCAGTTATCCAAGTCTCTTTCTCTTTCAGTCTGGTCTACCTTCCACTGGTAGTGTCATTCTCAGGACACTCTATTCACATGGTGACCTCTAGTAGCTCTGGTCTAGACTGACCTTCTAGCATGGCAATAGCTATGGAAAGAGGGCACTTTTAAAAAAAAATCCTCAGGTGAGGATATTTTTCCATTGCTTTTAGAGAGAACGGAAGGGGGATGGGGAGAGAGAGAGAAACATCAATGTGAGACAAATCGATTGGTTGTCTCCCACTGGTGCCCCTTTGGGCAGGAGATTGAGCCTGCAACTGAGGTATGTGTCCTTGACCAAATGGAACCCATGAGCCTTTGGTGAGTGGGCTGACGCTCTAACCACTGAGCAACCAAACCAGGGTGAAGATGTTTTTTATTAAAAGCATTTCTGAAATTTTCCTGGCCTGATGCTCATTTGCTTATATTGTCTAGGTTATGCAGTAAGCCCAACTCTGGCTCAATTATAATTACCCATATTTTCCAGCATATAAGATGACTGGGCATATAAGACAACCCTCAACTTTTGAGAAGATCTTCCTGGGTTAAAAAGTCCGGATGGAGACCGTATGTGGTACCAAAAGGAGCCAACTGGAGACACTTGCAGTCTCCATCCATTGATGACCCCTGATTTTTGAGAAGATTTTCCTGGGTTAAAAAGTTGTCTTATATGCCAGAAAATACGGTACATGGAAACAGGCTTCTACTCTTATTGACTAGGCTATATCAGCTGGGGTCAGGGGTGAGGTCAGCTCCACATAAATAACTGAGAGTGGAGGAGGAGTTTCCCCTAAAGAAATTCAGGGTGCTGTGACCAAATGAAGGGGAATGGATTCTGAGCAGACCAGAAGAGCAACGATTTTATACACTGCATTGTTACCTCCCCAACTGAACTGTACATTTTTTGACAACAGTCCTTATTACACTTATCTCACACAATGACCACATCAGTGTAGGTGCTTCAAAATATTAATTTCCCTTGACATAACTTCTTTTATTTGTGAAATGAAGGGCTTAGAATACTTGAACTTCAATATCCTTTCAGATTTAATCAAGTTCTATGAAAAAATTCCATGAAAGCATATCACATGGGGCTTGACATCAAACACTTTTTGTATACTCTATAGTAAAGTATTTGAACAATATTTGTAGGTATAGTTCACCATAGACAGTTTGACATTTCTGAAATTAAATTTCATAAATGTCAAATCTTTTACAAAGTTTTGTTGGAAGAGTATGTTCTTTTTAAAATTTTTTTTTTATCTTTGTTGTTGAAAGTATTACAGATGTTCTATTCTCCCCTCCCCACCCCCCACAGACCTCCATTCCATTGCTGTCCTCTGCCCAGGACTTTCTTGCACTATTGTCTGTCCATGGGCTATGCATGTAAGCATATAAGTTCATTGGTTAATCTCTCCCCCCCTTCCCTCTAAAATACATTAGTCTGTAGCATGCTTCAATGTCTCTGGATCTATTTTGTTCAACAGTTTATTTTGTTCATTAGATTCCACATATGAGTGAGATCATGGGATACTTGTCTTTCTCTGATTGGCTTTTTTCACTTAGCATAATACTCTCCAGGTCTCTCCATGCTGTCTCAAAGGGTAAGAGGTCATTCTTCACAGCTTCATAGTATTCCATGGTATAAATGTACCACAGTTTTGTTTTATCCACTCATTTACTGATGGGCACTTGGACTATTTCCAGATCTTTGCTATCTCTCTCTATAAAAGCCCAATATGCAAAGTGTATCCTTGGGAGTTTGACCAACTGGGAGTTCGATTGCTTGCTATGATGTGCACTGACCACCAGGAGGTGGCACAGAATGAAGGAAGGCCCCGGCTGGCAGCCAGTAGCTGGGGAAAGGAGGTCCTGGACCCTACCTATGCACAAATTTTGTGCACTGGGCCTCTAGTTGTATATAACGCTGTTATAAACATGGGGGTGCATATAGTCTATCTGATTGGTGTTGCAGGTTTCTTAGGACATATTACTAGAAGTGGGACCACTGGGTCAAATGGTAGTTCCATATATTTAATTTTTTGAGAAAACTCCATACTGTTTTCCCTAATGGCAGCACCAGTCTGCATTCCCACCAGCAGCATACTAGGGTTCTTTCTCCACACCCTCACCAGTACTTGTCCTTTGTTGATTTGTTGATGGTAGCCATTCTGACAGGTGTGAGGTGATACCTCATTGTCATTTTAATTTGCATCTCTCAGATGATTAGTGACTAAGTATTTAAAAAAATACATTTTTAAAATATAGTTTACTGACTTTTACAGAGAGGAAGAAAGAGGGATAGAGAGTTAGAAACATCAATGAGAGAGAAACATTGACCAGCTGCCTCCTGCACACTCCCTACTGGGGATATGCCTGCAACCAATGTACATGCCCTTGACCGGAATTGAACCTGGGACTCTTCAGTCCGCAGGCTGACGCTCTATCCACTGAGCCAAACCATTAGGGCTGACCATTTTTTCATATGTCTCTTGGCCTTCTGTATGTCCACTTGGAGAAGTATCTATTTAGGTCCTTTGCCCATTTTTAGATTGGATTGTCTTCCCTTTGTTAAGTGGTATGAGTTTCTTAAATATTTTGGAAAATTAACCCCTTATCAGATGTATCATTGGCAAATATGTTCTCCCACACAGTGAGTTCTCTTTTCACTTTGTTGATGGTTTCTTTTGCTGTGTAGAAGCTTTTATTTTGATGGAGTCCCATTTGTTTATTTTCTCATTAGTTTCCTATGCCCTAGGAGATGTATCCACAAACATATTACAACAAGAGATGTCTGAGATTTTGCTGCCTATAATTTCTTCTAGTATTTTTATGGTTTCCCACCTTACGTTTAAGTCCTTTATCCATTTTGAGTTTATTTTTGTGTATGGCGTAAGCTGATGGTCTAGTTTCATTTTTTTGCATGTATCTGTCCAATTTTCCCAACACCATTTATTGAATAGGTTGTCTTTACTCCAGTGTATGCCCTTGTCTCCTTTGTCAAATATTAATTGAGCATAATGGCTTGGGTCAATTTCTGAGGTCTCTGTTCTGTTCCATTGTTCTATATGCCTATTCTTGTGCAAGTATCAGGATGTTTTGATTACAGTGGCTTTGTAGTACAGTTTGATATCTGGTATTGTGATACCTCCCTCCAACTTTGTTTGTTCTCAAGATTGCTGCAGTTTGAGCCTTATATGTCTTCTTCAAGTAAATGATTCATAGTATGAAGGAATTGTTTTTCTAATCGTGCATACCTATTTTCCTAATATTCACATTTTCATTGAAATATGTTTACTAAGCCTCTAAATGAGAGTCATACCTTCATCCATTCTCCTCCTACTACTGCCTACTTCAAAATGCACTGACTTGATTAATTACCATGTCCCATTTTGCTTAGCGAGAAACTCTTCCAACTCCCTTTCTCCTTTGATCTCCATCATTGTCCACCAACTCCTATTAATTCTACCCCTAAATATATTTCAGATGTATCTTCTACTCTAAATTATTGCTCCCATCCTCACTGCCATGGCTTAATTCCTATAGTTACCATATTCCTTCTATCAGACTTGTCATAAGAATGTACAGTGGAAAGAGAACAAGCTTGAGCCAGTCAGCTTGGTTCAAACTTGGCTCCAGCACTTACTCTGTGTCACTCTGGGAGAGTTTATATAATATTTCTGAGCTTCAGATTTTTCTGTAAAATGAGGCTAAAAACAGTACCTCATAGAGTTAGAGTTATTGAGAACATTAGGTGAATTACAACATGAAAAGCACTTAGATCAATGTGGCATATAGTAAACATGACATAAATATTAACTATTATTATTGTTATTAGTTTTGTTCAAAGCAATTTAAGTGGCCCATTCCTCAAATATTCTGAGAACTTATCAATGGAATTTTAGTATAATTATTAATAGTATTTAAAAATACTATTATTAGTGTTTTAATCAGTAGCTCTCTGCACAATGTAGGAGCATTAAAAATCTAGTTCAATGAATTTCACTTGTCAGAATGACAGTTCTACACAATGACCACTAGATGGAAGCAAAACCTTTTATAAAATCAATTCTTACCATAAACTGCTGCAGCGTACAAAAATCTATCCCTTTTGTCTCCTGTATGTGTACAACCACATCGTCGTCAATAACAAAATATCATCATCATCATCATCATCATCAATAACAAGAGCTTCAACAAAGGCAGCTCATAAAGAGGTGCAAAACTTTGTATATTAAACACAATCAGAATAAAGGTTTGGAAAGTCTTTGCTGCAGAATTTAGAAATTATTAGTTAAAAAATGCTGAAAGTATCATCATTGAGCCAAAAGCCAGCTGCCACCAGCCCACATTTACATAACAATAATCTCCGAAGGCTAGTCATAGGAAAAATATAGACCCCCAGCTCTATAGGAAGTGACTGACACATAATAACAAATTATCCTTGTTAATGACACACCCTTCTTCATTATTAACAAAGAACTGTTGTTTTACCATATTGTTTGGGATAGAGGTATTACAGGTATTTGAAAACTTAATTTCTAGATTTATTTTCCCCTGTGAGAGTTTCTATATCTCATCTTTAAGAATGTATTTGGTGCTTCATTTGCAGTGAGAGCATTCATTTCTTTCTCCCTTGCTTATTTACAGGGGATCCCAGCCTTTTCCTTCCCCACGTGATTTTCATGTATGAGATCCTCACATCAGTGACACCTGCCATTACATCACTGTTATTATTATTACCTTATTGTCAGAAGAGATTCGCAATGGGGAAGGGGCTGTGCAGAGTCCTCTAGCCTCCATTCAGATGAGCTCAGCAGGAGCTGGCAGCTTTCTCTAATTTGCCCTCTCTGGTGGTTAGCAGCAATGGATGGACACTCTCTCTTAGACTGGGATTTTTCTCTCTTATACCTTTAAATATTCCTTGACTCTTTCACTTTTCTACTTTTCCCCTCTCTCTTTTTTTCTTTTTGACCAACCCCTCTCCCCCCTTTTCACTCCTTAACATGGTAATCATCTCCTTTCTACAACACAATGCTATCTCAAACACATAACAAAAAGAGAACAACCTTATAATATACATTTGATTTCACATGTGAAGGGAGTTTTCTTGCATACTTAATATGTATGTGACATCTTGGTAGGAAAAGATTATTTGTACTTAAAAAGCAATGCTCAATCACTGCGGTCTGCCGGTCAGTCGCCCCAAAGTGAATGAGCATCGACTGGATGCACAGCCAGCCAAAGTGCAGCGACCTACTTAGGATCAACTCAAATCACGCGCATGAAAGATGACTTTGATTTCAGTCTTTTTTTTTTCTCCTTACCACAATCTCTTTCCAAGCGGAGAAAGGTTTTACTTGCCTGCTCATTTCTCAAACCAAATCTCCACCTGAGAGTTAGACTTCTTTAAATCTAACTCGACCTCGCAGCTATGATTCAGGTGATGGCAGAAGAAAATTGCCAGCCATGCCCTCTTTTCTTCCCGCAGTTTGTCCAACTGAGAAGGCTCAGACAAGGAGCAGGAAGGATGAATTTGGGTTGCTCTCCTGTGATCACAGCTGCTCTGTTCGCCCCAATCACTGAACACGTGCTGACTGGGGAGTAAAACAAATGAGCTAAAACCACCCCCAGCGCCTGCTATCCTTGAAGGGATTTCAAAGGAAAGCAAGTTTCTGTATTCCCCTGGGGTAATGTGAATCCTGCTAAGTATTTCGATTTCGCAATACTGCGTGCTCGCTACCTGGCACAAAATGCATGCACAGCTACAGACGTCTGGGTTGCCTCTCCCGAGGGGCTGGCGGAGATTCTCCCAGCACGTGGACGAAGCTGTGGCAGTGTGATCTGTCTTGCCTATCTCATTGCTGGCCTCCTGCTGCCTTATGTAACGTGGTCTGTTTGCTGATGGGCTTCTATTTGATTGGCTCAAGGGTGGGAACGGCAAAACCTGTGCGCTGTCCCCGTGAGTGCTAGACTCAGCTGATTTGATTTTGTATTTCTTCTGCACGCAGAGGTTAAACTGAGCATTGCTAAGGAAATAAACGTGGGTGCATGTGCACAAAGTTGTGTGGAATAATGTGGATGAATAATGGAGGCAGTTTAGTTGGTCTGAATTAGGAGTGGGTGGGTGGGGAAACTGGAGAAGGAGGGAAGGGGATTGTGAGGGAAAATTCTCTCACTATAGCAGTAAACCACAGATCATTGGAATTCTTCCCCTATCAAATGTGGCCAGGGATTAGGGAATGGGAGATCCCTGGGTGGAATCCCTAATAAAGGAGTTTTTTCTTTCACTGCCTTTTAAATCTAAATATTGAAGTAAACACATACAGAAGATTTCAGGGCTTCTACCAGGAGGAAAAAAAATAGACAAGACGCAACAATGGAAGATTTGCAACTGAAGGCATAACTCGTATTGTATTTTTTTTTTTTAATTCTCATTCATTTTTGGTCAATACAGTTTTAAAAGTATCTCTTATTTGCTCCTGAATTCTTGTCTATCTTCCAAAATTGAAGTGTCTTCTCACTGCTTTTCACTATTTTGGCAAGACTTTAACATAAGTAGCCCAAATCTTTACACTGCTGCCCCGTTGGTGCTACCTGATTTTCACTTCTGTAAAGATGCCCATCAACAAGGTATTGGGAAACCTTTCGAATTTCTCTTGTACAAATCTCCGTGAGAACTAACATAACTCTCAGTAGGTCCTCCATAACTGTTAACTTATAACCATAAACTTGAACATTAATGAGTTCTCTATATAGCTTCTCCCCCTTACACGCACACAATAAAAATTTCTCTGGGCATGATAATTCTGTTTACTCCTCCAGAGAGCCAAACGTTACTCAGATTAATCAGCAGAGGGCACACTTTCATAGAAAATGCACCAGTTCCCTGCTCTGGCTGATGGCTTCCCCTCCCATTGGCAGGATGGAAGAAACAGGTTTTATTCCGAGGTATTTTCAGTTCAAGTTCTAGAACTTTGGTTTATTATTAGACTTTCCTCTTACTTGGGTGGAAGGGGAAGAGAGAATAACAGGTGTGTCTGCAACCATTGTGTTCCACCCCAATTCGGGATGGCCTCAGAAACCGTTTAAGTTTTCAAAGATAATAAAAATGAGCCATATCTAATATGGATCTGAAAGCTCAGACTGTAGCTTCTCTAAAATGACAAATTGCTTCACGTTACACAAGAACCACAAAAGATTCACACCCACCCTCGCCTCCCCCAGGCCTTGTCCTTTGCAAGTGATTTGCAATCCCAGACAAGTGTTATATAACGATGAAGCAGAAGCCTGGAGCTTTGGCTTGTTATTTCTTTTGGAGAGAAGACATTTAAAAAACTGTTATTATAGCACTAGCCTAAATGCCTGCGAGCAAAACCATTTCTGAGAATTGTTAGAAACGTGGGGCAGTGGAACTGATCAAAATTTACATCAGTGCTAAAAACTGTGACCATCTGCAATTGTCCTGAGGGTGGGGCAATTTGAATGAAAAGGCAATCTGGTGGGGTGAATGCAAAAGCTACAGACCTGAAGGCAGGGAAAGCTGAATCTAATCCTAGCTGACTGCTAAGTAGCCAGCTGAGTGTCCTAAAGTTAGTTACTTAACTTCTCTGGCCTCAGTTCTGCAAGTTGACAATTAGATGATCTCAGAATTCCTTCCATTCTAGTAAGTTATGCTTCTTTCACAAACACATGCATTATGCTAAGCGAAATAAGCCAGTCAGAGAAAGATAAATATTACAGGATCTCACTCATTTGTGGAATATAATAAGCAACATAAACTGATGGACAAAAACAGATCCAGAGACAGAGAAGCATCGATCAGACTGTCAAACCTCAGAGGGAAGGTAGGGGAAGGTGGGGGTAAAGGGAGAGATCAACCAAAGGACTTGTACGCATGCATATAACCCTAACCAATGGACACAGACACAAGGGGGGGAGTGAGGGCATGAGTGGAAGTGTGGAGCAGGCAATGGGAGTAAGGACACATATGTAATAGCTTAATCAATAAAAAAAGAAAGTATAAAAAACCCCAAAAAACAAATGTAGATGAGATTATTAATTTGATTTCTCACAGAGGATACAGAATTACCCATTAATCAATTAACCATTTTGCAGGACATTAAAATAGCTTAAACTTTCTGAAATACTTTATACTTCATATTTATGGAAATAGCCAATTATTTAGAGATAATTTCTTTAGTGTTTTTGTGACAATGGGCCCTGGGGCATTTCACTTCAGAGAATGCTAGAAAGGAACTGTGGCATCCTAGGAAAAAACTTTCTTGGGTTGGGATCCTGGATCTATTTTTTAAAATTTTGTTTTATTGCTGAAAGTATTACAAAGAGTGTTAGATAAGTCTCCATTTTTTCCCCTTGACCTTCCCCCCTCCTTCCCTACCCTCCAGTGTCTTATGTCCATTGATTATGCTTATATGCATGCATACAAGTCCTTCAGTTGATCTCTTAACTCCCCCCAACCCTCCCGAGCCTTCCAGCTGTAGTTTGACAGTCTGTTCAATGCTGTTCTGCCTCTGTATCTGTTTATGTTCATCAATTTACAATGGTCTTTATTATCCATAAATAAGTGAGATCATGTGGTATTTTTCTTTTGTTGACTGGCTTATTTCACTTAGCATAATGCTCTCCAGTTCCGTCCATGCTGCTGCAAATGATAAGAGTTCCTTCTTTTTTTACAGCAGCATAGTATTCCATTGTGTAGATGTACCACCGTTTTCTAATCCATTCATCTGCTGATGGGCACTTAGGCTGTTTCCAAATCTTACCTATGGTAAATTGTGCTGCTATGAACATAGGGGTGCATATATCCTTTCTGATTGGTGTGTCTGGTTTCTTGGGATATATTCCCAGAAGTGGGATCGCAGGGTCAAATGGGAGTTCCATTTTTAGTTTTTTGAGGAAACTCCATACTGTCCTCCATAGCGGCTGCACCAGTCTGCATTCCCACCAGCAGTGCAGGAGGGTTCCTTTTTTCCCGCATCCTCTCCAGCACTTGTCATTTGTTGAGTTGTTGATGATAGCCATTCTGACAAGTGTGAGATGATACCTCATTGTTGTTTTGATTTGCATCTCTCGGATGAGTAGTGACTTTGAGCATGTTTTCATATGTCTCTTGGCTTTCTGAATGTCCTCTTTTGAAAAGTGTCTATTTAGGTCCTTTGCCCATTTTTTGATTGGATTGTTTAGCTTCCTTTTGTTAAGTTGTATGAGTTCCCTATAAATGTTGGAGATTAAACCCTTATCAGAGATAACATTGGCAAATATGTTCTCCCATGCAGTGGGCTTTCTTGTTGTTGGTTTCTTTTGCTGTGAAGAAGCTTTTTATTTTGATGTAGTCCCATTTCTGGATCTGACTTTTATTTGCTGTATGACCTTGGACAAAATACATAACCATCCAGGATTTTGAAATATTTTTTATATATTTTTATTACATAAAGTATTACAAAGATTAGTACATATATCTCTTTTTCCCCCTGCCCTTCCCCCCTCCTCCCCTTCCCCCCAGTGTTTTCTGTCCATTGGTAATGCTTAAATGCATACATAAAAGTCCTTTGGTTGATATATTACCCCTCCCAACCCTCTCTGTCCTTGTTGGTGTAATTTGACAGTCTTTTTCGTTTTAAAAAATATGTTTTTATTGTTTTCAGAAAAGAAGGGAGAGGGAGAGAGAGGAGGGAGAGAGAGAGAGAGAGAGAGAGAAAGAGAGAGAGAGAGAGAGAGAGAGAGAGAGAGAGAGAGAGAGAAATGATGACATAGAATAATTGATAGGCTACCTACCAAAGGGCCCACACTGAGGATCGAGCCTGCAACCTGGGCAAGTGCCCTAACCAGTAATCAAACCATGACCTCCTGGTTAGAAGGTTGATGTTCAACCACTGAGCCAGGGCAGCCGGGCAGAAAATTTTTTTGGTTTTTGAGGGCAAAGTGATGGAAGGAGGAAAAATGAAGGGAGGAAGGTTTGAGGAAAATAATGAAAGGAGATGTGATAAAAACTTGGGAATCACAGAAAAGAGACTAAGACTAATTTTAATCTCCTCTACCTATCTGGGCTAGCCTAGATTGCTCTCTCACAGATCTGACTAATATCGATCTAACTCTGAGCCTCTATTCATTCCATCCCTGTTACTGCTGTCTAAAGTCTGTAAAACTTGTGGTAGATAGGAATGGGTGCTTTGGAAGGGCCATGGACATACCCATGAGCTTTAGATTTTTAAATTGCAAGAATCTCTTAGGGTTATAGTGAGAAATAATGAATAAACCAGATGACTCGGCACATAGTAAGCCATCAATATATGGGAACTCCTCAGAATCTACATTAATAAAAGAGAAACATGCAAATTGGTGTCATTCTGCTATACCCCAAGCCACGCCTACCAGCCAATCAGAGTGACTATATGCAAATTAACCCAAGAAAAATGGCAGCCGGCAGCCACAGAGCTGGAGCAAGCAGGAGGCTTAGTTGTCGCGGCAATGGAGGAAGCCAAACTTCCCACCTGCCCTGGCCATCTGTGGCCTCCACACAAGGAAACAAATTTTCAATTATAAAAGATCAACAAATCCCATATACCTGCTTCCAGCCAGCCTCCTGGGAGCTTGGGTTGCTGGAGGCCATGGGCAGCCTGCAAACAGCCACCAGCCCCTCACCCAGGCTGGACCTGAAGGGGCTGTGGCCAGCCTGCAAACAGCCATCATCCCCTCAGCCAGACTGGCCAGGCACCCCAGCAGTAGCCCCCACCCTGAAGGGGTTGTGGCCAGCCTGAAAATGGCCTTCAGCCCCTCACCCAAGCTGTACAGGCACCCCAGTGGGGACCCCCACACTGAAGGGGCTGTGGCCAGCCTGCAAACAGCCATCAGCCATTCACCCAGGCTGGCCGGGCACCCCAGCAGGACCTCCTCCCTGAAGAGGGTATGACCAGCTCAAAAACAGACCTCAGCCCCTCACCCAGGCTGGCCAGGCACCCCAGCAGGAACCCCACCCTGATCCAGGACACCCTTCAGGGCAAACCAGCTGGCCCCCACCCATGCACCAGGCCTCTATCCTATATAATAAAAGGATAATATGCAAATTGATTCTAACAGCAGAACGACTGGGAATGACTAGTCACTATGACACACATGGACCACCACGGGGCAGACACTCAATACAGGAGCTGCCCCCTGGTGGTCAGTGTGCTCCCATGAGGGAGCTCTGCTCAGCAATAAGCCAGGCTGACAGCTGCCAGTACAGTGGTGGTTGTGGAAGTCTCTCCTGCCTCCTCAGCAGTGCTAAGGATGTCAGACTGCAGCTTAGGCCTGCTCCCCGCTGGCAAAGGGATATCCCCTGAGTGGTCCCAGACTGCGAGAGGGCACAGGCCAGGCTGAGGGATCCCCCCACCCTGAGTGCACAAATTTTTGTGCACAGGGCCTCTAGTTATTAATATTTATCATAACAACCACAATGCCAAACCTATCAAATTATTTAGAGAATTATTTAACCCCAAAGACTATGAAATATTTAGCTTTTTTGGTTATACTGACTAACTTAGGAACTTCACAGTTGCAAAATCTTGAATGAAGAAACAAGGAGAGTTTTTCAGAGTTAGGAACTTGTCTTTGAAAATGATCTCATCTTAATCTGCAAAAGTTGGAATTTGGGGACTGTTGGAGTATCTAGCCTTTGTGGTCTAAGGAAACAGTGTAAGAAACTTTTATTGTGGGAAGGGTACAGATTTCCATAGTAT
>PVJC01045164.1:0-13810 GCA_004026665.1 Murina feae | reverse complement strand
GAGCTGCCAAGCAGGACCCTGGCCCCTGCAGCCTTGCTTTCCCACTCCCCGATGCCCCGCAAAGGGCCTGGGAAGCCCACCAAGCAGGCCGCCGACCCCCTGCCACCTCTTTCCCACTCCCTGGCCCACCACCTTCCTTTCCCACTTCCTGGTGCCGCCAAGGGGTCTGGGGAGCTGCCAAGCAGGACCCCGGCCCCTGCAGCCTTGCTTTCCTGCTCCCTGATGCTCCGCAAAGGGCCTGGGAAGCCCACCAAGCAGGCCGCCAACCCTGCCGCCTCTTTCCCACGCACCGGTCCTGGGTCCTGCGCTGTCCGGCCCTACAGCCGCTCTGTGCACTCGGGAGGTCCCTCAGCCTGGCCTTGCCCTCTCACAGTCTGGGACCCCTCTGGGGACGTCCACCTGCTGGCGTGCCTGACCAGCCTGGGTGAGGGCTGATGGCTGTCTCCAGGCTGGCCAAGCCCCCCAGGAACGTCCCTCACCCCACTGGGTTGTGGCCAGTGTGGGTGACGGGCTTTCAGGCTGCCCACAGCTCCCATTGACCCAACATCCCAGCAAGGCTGGCTGGACGCAGGTTTCTGGGGTTTATCTTCTATAATTGATGCTGTTCCTTTAAGCTGAGGTGGGCTGAGGTAACGAAACCTCCTCTGCTTCACCTCACAGCGCAGCGTGTATAATGAGACTTTGTTACTCTTAGTCAGGCCAGGTGCTGTTCCCTTCAGCTCCCGAGGATTCTATGATTGTTACATTATTGAAACATGTTTCGGAGCCTGCCCGCCAAGGGTCGAAAACAGTTTCCCTTTCACTCCTGCTGCAAAGGACGCTGCCTAAACGTTTACTCAGGTCCGTGAGTGGCGGCCGCCATGTTGTCTGGGCTAATTTGCATACAGCCGCTCTGATTGGCTGGTGGGCATGGCTTACCCTGTCTCGAAGAAACGGTTAATTTTACTATTTCACTTTTATTAGTTTAGATGCTGAAAGGTATTCTTTGAGAAGAGGAAGAAGGAAAAGTAAAGATAAAAATTATGAACAATAAATACATATCTATCAACAAGTGAATCTAAAAATCAAGTGAATAAAAAATCTGATGAACAGAATAAACTGTGCTAGAGACTGGTCATTGTCACTAGTAGAAAAATGTGCCTGAAGGCTGGTTGACCTTAATTGCTCTGAATAGTGGGGGAGCTATTCACTCATCGTTTAAATGGAGACAATGATAGTTAAAGCAGCCCTCCACCTCTGTTACTGATATGTAAATTCTTGTTGTCTCTTTGTTGTTGGAATTTCCTGCCTTTAGGATAAGGATATGGTTGTTTTCCCCATTGCCTTAATAAAAGCTTCAAGCAAGGCCAGAGCAGTGGGCAATCTTACCCAGTAGAGGAAAGAAGCCACGCCTGGTCCCCATTATTCCAAATAGATTCTCTTCTAGTCTCTCTTCATTTTGTGTGCAGCCTCCTCCAGAACTCAAACCCTGAACAGGAACCCTGAACCACGCTGGAGGTCCACAAAACTGGGGCTCCCACAAAACTGGTGAATAGAATAGAATCAGAGGCATAGGAAGGGATTGGACTGACAATTTTTGGGGGGGAAAGGGTGTTGGGGGTGCGGGAAGAGATGAGAACAGCGGTGGAGGAGGGCGAGGATAAGGACAGAGGGTGGAGTGGGAACTGGGAAGAGGGGAGTATGGGGGGGAAAAAGAGGAACAACTGTAATAATCTGAATAATAAAGATTAAAAAAAAAAGAAATTCTCACTTAGTTCATCTACTCTTTCTCTAAGCTCATTAAACATTCTTATAACCAGTGTTTTGAATTCTGCATCTAGTAAGTTGCTTATCTCCATTTTGTTAGTCGTTTTTAGAGTTTTGTTCTGTTCTTTCATTTGGAACATGTTTCTTTGCCTCCTCATTCTGCCTGCCACCCTGTTTGGGTCTATGCATTAAGTAGAGCTGCTATGTCTCCTGGTCGTGATAGAGTGGCCTTATGTGGTAAGTATCTGTAAAGTCCAGTGGCGTAGTCTCCCTGGTTACCTGAGCCAGGTGCTCCAAGTGTGCCCCTTCTGTAGGTTTTGTGTGCCCTTCTGTTGTAGTTGAGCCTTGATTGCTGTTTTCATGTCAATGGGAGGGAATGACCCTCCAGCTGATTGGCTGTGAAGAATGGCCGTGACTCTAGTGGAGGAGCTGTTGTGTAAGGACAGAACCTAAAGAGCAGGATTGCTTTAGTGAGGCTCTGGTGCCTGCCAAGTCCAACTTTTCTGTATGTCATTTGTAGAGATGATTGTATGCTGCTCTGGTGTGGTCTGAAGCTGGCCACTAAATGTGTTGGTTTTGGGGCCTCCTGGGAGGGGTTACGGTGCTGGCTAAGATCAACTGTTGTATATGACCTGCCTGGAGCCACTTACTATAAGCTCCAAAGTGATCTGCACATGGTTGCCACCTGTGCTGGGCTTGGAAGTGCCTGAAAAAGGCTAAACTGTGAATTAAGGCTGGCTGCTCATAGTACCAGGATTGAGGCTACTTAGCAAGAAATATAGGGCATGTCAAGGCCAGATGCTATTGCTTCAGTTTTGTGAACCTTTGAGAGCAAAGACAGGCCATTTATATGGAAAAGCCACTGAAAGAGGCTTGGGTGAGCCCTCAAGTTGGGTGGGACAGGATCTTAGGGAATCACCAGGGAAGGGTGAACAGTGTCAGCCAGGTAGATTGAGATTCAGATATTGGAGCCCATCTACACCTGCAACTGGGTGGGAAGAGGGATCAACAAATGAACAATTACTTGTGCCTGGACACACAAGCATTTCTACCTGGGAGAAAGCTGCCTGTCCAGCTTTCACCCTGAAGTCACACAAATCAGTTACTCCTAGTATATTCCTAGCTGTGGCCCAGCACTAGAGTTCAGAATCCGTGAGTTGGTCATCAAGTTAAATCCTTTAAAAGGAATGCCTGGTATTCTTAGCAGCCTTCTGTCTCACTCAGCAAAAATCCCTACTGGTTTTCACAACCAGAAATTATGGGGACTGGTGCCCTTGGCTAGGGAGTGTGGTGTGGGGCTGGGACTCTTCGCTCCTCAGGGGAAATCTTCACTCTTCAGGGGGAACTTCCACAGCCTGCTGATTCTCAACTGCCACAGTGGGTGTGAAAGCTGCCTGTTTCTTGTCTCCACCCCTCTTACAGGTTTCAGTGTCTTCTTCTGTTATACCCTTAGGTATAGGAGTTCTGTTAAGCTTGACTTTAGGTGATTCTCAATAATGGTTATTATGTACTTTAGTTGTAGTTTTGCTGTGATCATGGGAGGAGGGGAGCACACTGTATATCTACTCTGTCATCTCACCGAAAATATGTTTTATTTACCTAATTTTAAGTATTAATGTACCATGGATTGAACACCGCTGAAGTAAAAAACTGATTGAGTTACTTGAAATGAATTAATTTCCAAGTAAAAATAAAAATCCCAGGTATGTAAATGAATTTTATAACTGAAGGAGAATTAAAAGTGTATATTTTACATTCACTGTTCTCAAATTAGTTAATTGAAATCATCAAGAACATTAATCAATCAGTGCTTTATACCATAGAAAAAACTAAATTTCAAAATTGTTACTCTATAGCAAGTAGTAGAAAGATAAATCGAAAATGCTGAGGTTAAAAACAAGGTTGAAGATCCAGAGAGAAATAAAGGAGATGTCATTAAAAGTCTAATAACAGAAATATGATTATACCTCAACTGCTTACCTCCCACCACAATCAAAGAAAGGGCAAGGGCAGCATAAGGTCATTTAAAATATTCATTATACAACATAATACTTATAAAAAACAATTTTCACAAAACAAAATGTTATATATATTTTTAAAGCCCTGTAATTTCTAGAGTTCTAGCTATCAATAGAAAGAATTCATTTTTAGAGTGAGTAAACAGGAAAATGTAACTACAAAAGTTAATAGGTTCTTCAAAGGAAAACTAATGATATAACAAAACAAAACAACTCTTCAAATGCAACCAAGTATAAAACATATTACATTTCAAAATACATTATATGGAGAACCAAGATGGTGGCATAGGTAAATACCTAAACTTGCTGCCTTCCACAACTATATCAAAATTACAACTAAAATACGGAACAACCATCATCCAGAACCACTGGAAAGCTGGCTGAGTGGAAGTACTATAATGAGAGAAATAAAGAAGAAAGCACGCTGAGATTGGTAGAAGGTGTAGAGGTACAAAAGCACGGAACAGGCTGGTCTGGCACCCGGGTCTGCTTTTTTTTAATTGGGAAGGAGACTGCCTCTGTTGAGGCCACCCAGAGGAGCGAGGGGTCCCAGCCCCTCACCAGATCGCCAGCCCAGGGTTCCAGAGCTGAGAAAATAAGTCCCTATGGGCAGTAAGAACTACGGACTGTAAAAACCATGTGGATTGGGGCTGAGTGATACACAGGCTTCTGGAGACTCAGCTGCTCTTCTTAAAAGGCCGGTACCATGAACTTAATTTACAAGCTCCCACTTCCTCTGAGCTCCAATGCCAGGTGAGGCTCTGGGGGCCCCAGACACATACAGGTAGGAACTGGACTATATGACATCAGGGCAGGAACTCAGGGATGGCTTTCTTCCAGATAGAGGTGCTTATAGTGGTCACTGTTCCCATGCTGGGATCTCCCCAGTGCAGGACTGATTGGCAGCCATTTCTGTTTGCTCCACCTTGGTAATTCTCTGAGCCCCGCCCAACCCAACTTACAACCCCACCCAAGCTGTGTGCAGCAGCTTTTGCATATGAATGGTGTGTCCTTTCCCAAGCTGCAGCTGGGTCAAACAAGCTGCAGTTATATCAG
This sequence comes from Murina feae, assembly GCA_004026665.1. Taxonomy (NCBI): domain Eukaryota; kingdom Metazoa; phylum Chordata; class Mammalia; order Chiroptera; family Vespertilionidae; genus Murina; species Murina feae. The sequence goes on along the minus strand of PVJC01045164.1, from coordinate 8,990 downwards.
GGAGCCCCAAACCTATCAATAAAAGGCACAAGAACCTACACCAGCACCAGCCTGCTTGCTTCACAGCTGGGCCTCATCTGGATACTGCCAAGCCCAATACAAAAATCAGGAATCTGCAGATCTCTTTGTAGCTCCTGCTGGATGGCCCCAGGCAGTGGCTGACTTTGCATCTCCTTAGAGACCCAAGAGCCAGTGTACCCAGGTCAGTGCAAGACCATACCAGATTACAACTCTTCACATCCATAAATGACACACTCAAGGGGCAGACTCAGTGATCATCAAAGCCCCACTGAAGCAAGTTCTACTCCATATGGATGTCTCCTGCACAGCAGCCCTCCTACTGTAGTCACAATTGGTCCCCACAGCCAATTGGCCTGGAGCTCAATTCCTCCCAATGACACCAACAGCAATCAAGGCTCAATTACAACAAAACTGTGCACATAGCCCTCAAAGGGATGCACCAAAAGTGTCCACCTTTAGGTGATTTGGGAAGCTGAGCTACTGTGTCCTACATGACATCTACACAAGGACACTCTATCAACTCAAGGAGACTTAGCAGCTACTCAACCCATAGAAACAAACACAGGAAGACTCAAAATGTGGAGACAAAAAACCATGTCACAAATGGTAGAAAGCAAACTACTGGATACAGAGATCAAAATCACAGTTATAAGGTTACTCAAGAATCTTTTAGAAACCTCGAAGGAACTTAAGGAGACTTTCAAAGATCTTAGTGAGAATGCCAAAAAAAGAAATGGAAAAGAACTGGTCAGAAATTAAGCATACACTGATTAAAATAAAGAATAATATACAGGGATTAAACAGTAGACTAGTGGATCCTGAGAATCAAATCAATGATTTGAAATAGAAGGAAGAAAAAAACACTCAACCAGAAAAGCAAAAAGAAAAAGAATCCAAAAATATGAAGACAGTGTAAGGAGCCTCTGAGACAACTTTAAGTGTATCAACATCTAAATTATGGGGATGCCAGGAGAAGAGAGAGAGCAAGATACTGAAAACCTATTTGAAGAAATAATGACAGAAAACTTCCCCTACCTGGTGAAAGAAATAGACTTACAAGTCCAGGAAGCACAGAGAACCTCAAACAAGAGAACAAGAGGAATCCAAAAAGGACCACACCAAGATACATCCTAATTAAAATGCCAAGGGCAAAAGACAACGAGAGAATCTTAAAAGCAGCAAGAGAAAAAGTTAGTTACCTATAAGGGAGTCTCCATACGACTGTCAGCTGATTTCTCAACAGAAACTATGCAGGCCAGAAGGGAGTGGCAAGAAATATTCAAAGTGATGAATAGCAAGAACCTACAATCACAACTACTCCACCCAACAAAGCTATCATTTAGAATTGAAGGTCAGATAAAGAGCTTCACAGACAAGAAAAAGCTAAAGGAGTTCATCACCATCAAACAAGTATTATATGAAACTAGAGGCCCAGTGCACAAAAATTTGTGCACTTGGAGTAGGGGGTCCCTCTGCCTGGCCTGTGCCCTTTGGCAGTCTGGGACCACTCGAGGGATGTCCACCTGCTGGCTTAGGCCCACTTCCCGGGCGATCAAGCCTAAGATGACAGTCAAACATTCCTCTAGCAGCCCGGAAGCCCTCAGGGGATGTCCACTTGCCAGTGGGAAGCAGGCCTTAAGCTGCAGTCAGACATCCTTAGCGCTGCTGAGGAGGCAGGAGAGGCTCCCAGAACCACTGCTGTACTGGCAGCCTTCTGGCTGAGCAGAGCTCCCCTTGTGGGAGTGCCTTGACCACCTGCACTGAGCGTCTGGTGGTCAGTGTGTGTCAAAGTGACCAGTCATTCCCAGTTGTTCTACTGTTAGGGTCAATTTGCATATTACCCTTTTATTATGTAGGATGTTGAAGGGTATTCTTTAAGAGGAAGAAGAAGAAAAGGGTAAAGATAATAAATATGAACAAAAAAGTGACAACAAATACATACTTATCAGCAATTGAATCTAAAAATCAAATGAATAAATCTGATGAACAGAATAAACTGGTGAATGGAATAGAATCAGGGGCACTGAAATAAAAAAGACTGACGATTCTCAGAGGGAAGGGGGTGTGGGAGGGTGTGGGAAGAGATTAGACAAAGATCTTATATGCATGCATGTATTACTTATGGACACAGACAACAGGGTGGCGAGGGCCTGGGGTGGGGTGGGAACCAGATGGAGGGAAGCTACCAGAAGGACAAAAGATGGTCATCTCAACAATAAAGATTAATTTTAAAAAATTTAAAAAACTCCCATATGAATAGGTTCACACTCTACCACCAAAAAAAGCATTCATCAGGAAACTTTGTTTTTAACAGTCATAATTTTAGAGACTGAGAACAAAAAAATCTAACTTTCATAAAATTATGAAATATTAATAAATATTCCCTTATCATGAAGTTCAGGAACATTTATCTATACAAAAATGTTAGTTACGTATTCAATGATCATAGAAGTGTTCAAATTGAATAGAGATGTCTATAGTGCCACCAAGCAAAGGAGAAATAATGGGATAGAGGCAGAACCTTTCAAATGAACCTGATACTTACCAATAATCCATAGTATGAGAAGATAGTCTATTCTTTCAAGGGCTGGTCCCATAGTGTTTTTCTTATCCTCATTGTAGACAAGAGAATATAGGTTTAGTAACAGCAAGAATGTGAAATATGATGCTCCATGAATAATGAATTTCATAAAGGGTGTATGAATGATTCTGCCAAACTGAGATTTGGGAGCTATCAAATAGCAAAGTGACAAAAGTGGCCAAAAGATGCCAACTGTTAAAACAGTCATTATCTTCTTACAGGTGGGCTTACGTCGGTAACCTGACATCTGTCCAAACCAAACAGTGTTCAGAAACTGTTGGCAGTTAGACTGGGAGACAAACTGAAAAGGAATACACAGATAAAAAAAAAAAGTGAAGTGAAATCTGTAAATAGGATCTGATAATACCATTATTTAACTGACATTCAAAGTTTTAATAATAGCTTAAAATCACTTTTATATGGTCCACATAGATTTTTTCTCACATGTAATAAAGAGTATAGAGGTTAAGAGCATAGATTCTGGAGCCAGATTATCTAGATTCAAATCTAGGCACTATCACTCATTAAATGACCTTGAACAAGTTTTTAAACCTATCTAATCCTCAAATTCCCTACATGTAAAATGAAGATAATAATAGTATCTACCTCAGAAACTTATTATATGGATTAAATGTAAAGCTCTTAAAACTGCCTGATTAATAGCAAGTACTATTACACAGTGATTAATTATTAACTAGCCTCCTTGGTTATTTGCAAATTTAATTTATAAATGCTCTTATAATAATGTTTATGAAATTTCAAGGTTAACAAGTAAAAATCATAGAAAGAGACTTTAGTCTACAAAAACTAATGACTTAAGTTACAAGAAACCAAGATGTCAAGATAATAAAGAATCAAAGTATAAAAGCAGACATTTATGATCCATAAAAGCAGAAAAACTTAAATGCAGTAAAGTTACTCTTTAATCTACTTAAAAGTGAATTTGGTGTGACAATAAAAAATGTTCCCAAATAAGAAGGAAGTTCTAGTTTGCAAATTCCAGAAGAAGTGTTCCCCAATATAATGTTCACTTAAGGATTCTGATAGCTCTACATAAGTAACAGGGTCAGGTTTAAAGTTACTAAAATAAAGGACAAGTCATCACAACATCGTTCAGATATTTAAATAATATTTGGCCACTCTTCTGTTTTAAAATGATTTATCCTAAGATATAATTTAAAACAAAGTTTTTAAAACAAAATTTCTATTGTTTATTATGCTTATTAAGAAATTTCCTAATATACTATATGTTTCTTTTGGCACTTAATTCTTACTTCATCATCTATTCTTTTGCTCAGACTCAGGTGTTCTACAGAATCTTAATTTGTCTTTCAAGATGAAATATTGGAGAAATAGCCTTTTCTCCCACCAATTACCCAATTTAGTAACATGCCAAACTTATTGATTTCACCCTTCCCCCAAATATCAAAGCAATTTTAGGATTGTTTGCCATCCTTGCCATCCCTCTATATAATGATTATTTAATTAAATGATGTTAAACATGTAATTAGAAAAACAATTTCAATTGGAAATGTTGTAAGTCTGTAGTGGATTTTAAATTCTTTGATACTCCTCTAATCAAGAGATGGCGATCAATGTTCCCTATCCTTCAACAAGCCTGTGATTACTTATTAAAATTTTTATTTATTTTTACTTATTTGTTGTTGTTAATATTCCCCTGAGGATATTTTTTTCCACTTATTTTTAGGGATCGAACCTACAACCCAGGTACATCGTGCCCTTGACTGGGAACTGAAACGGTGACATTTGGTACATAGGCTGACACTCTAACCACTGAACACCGCTGGCTAGGTCTGTGATTGCTTTCATCAAGAGATTCTGGAAGAAATGATGCTATGTGACTTCTGAAGGTAGGTCATAAAAGGTCATGCAGTTTCACTTTGAAGAATACTTGCTCTTGGAGCCATAAACTGCCCTGTATAATGTTCTGCCATGAAACCACCCTGCTATGAGGAAGCCCAGACTATATGGAGGCATTCTAGTCAGCCCTCAGAGGATTCTTAGACCATCTCCTTGCAGCCAATCCACCATGACAGCTATGACCCTCCTCAGTTACAGTTCTCAGGAGGCCCCCCTCTATGGACATGGCCATCCACCTGAGCATCCAGTCCACTCAGAGCTCCCTGTTTGAGTCCTCAGCTGCCGCTCAGGCACCAGACATATGATTAACAAAGCCTCCAGGTGATTGCAGCCCTGGTTGTTAGAGCTACCTCCAGGTGGGCCCTACACATAGGGAGACAGACAAATAATCTTTGCTGCATCCTTTCCTAATTCAAGACCTAAAGAATCCAAGAGCATTATAAAATGATTATGAAACTATTATAAAATGATTACGAAATGCTGTTTATGCCACTAAGTATCAGGGTACTTTGTTATTCAGGATGAATTACCTAAATAAAGTTTACCAACTATTTGGTAAAATATTACCTTCTCCTTTAATCATATTTAAAAATCTAGTTTCATTCATCCTTAAAATTATATAGTATCTTCCTTTCAATTAAAAATATTACCATTTCTTTTTCTTTAAAAAGTACAGAATAATTTATTATAAGAAAAATGTAAATAATGTTAATCATATACAACCAAAGATAATTGAAATCATTGAGAGATTACGCTCAGCTAAGTAAGAGGAAGCACCCAGAGTCTGCCTGAAATGAGGAGTGTCAGATTCTCACATGAAGGTCTGGCTCAGAGCAGTCACTACGCAGTGTGGTAGAACAACAAACTGCTATTGTGGCTCTTTTGCCCTGAACCATTGTAGCTGTTACAGTAGGATCTGAATCACAGGCAGGAGTAGTATCAACAGGACAAATTAGACCTAAATCAAATGCCATCTAGAGGAGTGCAAACCCTTCAGAAAACTGTCTCAACCATGACACTCTACATGTTGCCACCATATGCTAGACACCTATGGCTTACAGGAAAATCCAACCTATGCTGGATATTTAATGTTGAATTCTGAACACTTGTAAAGCTAACACATGACATCAATGGAAGAATATTCTTGGCTGGCAGGGCAAAGACTGAGGAAAACAAACTAAAAGCAAATTTATACAAAAGCTCTATGCTTCTGTCCATTTCTGTTACACAAGTGGCTTCAAATCAATCTAACCCTATTTCACTTCTGCACTCAAGTTTCACGTAAGTTAGGCTGTGGTTATTTCTAACATAACAGAGTCAGGAAGGATCATCTCCAACTCTAGATTTTATTGTCCTATCACAGGTATTATCTTCTTAATGCAAAGTTCATAGTTCAAATCCCAGCCAAAACCAATGACAAAAAACAAAGGACAATGGATGAAAATAAGTCACATGGGACTTTACAATGATCTTTGAGTTCTTACAAATATATGGCAAATATTTATTGACTAAAATAATATTAAATGTCAAGTGTAATTGAAAAATTAAAAAATATGAATTGACAAGAAAATGGAGTAAGGGTCATCAGGCCAATGAAAAAGCACTTTTCTCTTAAAATGGATATGCAATGTAGGTAAGGCATATTCATTCAATACTTGCCACAGGAGGCCAGTAGGAAAAAAATAAACAAATACGCAAGTATCATTTTTCAATGTTCTTTTCCTTATAGAACATTACAAAATTACATAAAAGTTACTTATTTACTTTTCTTTCATCTTATTTAGAAAATATTTGGTATTTCTTGGTTTTCTCCAGGGATACACATATGTCATCAGGAAATTGCCTCTTAGTTTTCTTTCTTCCCTAACCAGGGTAACCTTGGTTCTTTCCACCTTTATTTGATTTTTTCCCCAATCACTTAAGTTGATTTTGCATCTTGTTATCTCTCTATTCTAACATTTTCTAAAATTTCATGTTTAAGTTGTAGAACAACGTAGTAAAGAAATTAACCTAAGATTTAGTCAAAATGTTTAGCCAAAATGTATATTAGAGGAAGTTTACATGTTTCTACTTATATGCATTAGCACATATTTTCTTTTGAAACCATATAAGTATTCTATTGATTTATAATCTTATAGCTACACTGATTCAAATTATTGTACTTAATTTATTTCCCTATAAATTTTCTACCTTAACTAAGGACCTTGGAATATTAAATATATATATATATGACTTGAAGCCAGAGATCTGGATAATGTATTATCTAGGTAATCTTAAGGAAAATATCTTAAAATTCCTGTATCAAACCTATTGTGAGGCTCAAATTTTAAACCAAGATAAAAATAATCATTCTGTTCCTAGCATCAAAGGTTCTGTATTTTGTCTTTTACCATTATCTATTCAGACCCCATTTTTATATTAAAATAAATTTGATAAACAAGTTTTATTCCAACATCTATGTTGATAATAAAAATGGGTCTCAGAAGCAATACCTTTAAAGTACCATTTAACAATATTCCGTACTGTCAACTAGATATCACTGTCTAAATATAAAATGTTTAGTAAATTATCCCTAAAATGAAATTTAAAATACATACCTTTCTTCTTCAGGTTCCTGAATCATGTGTATGTATGTGTATGGGGAATAGAAATAGGTATTTCCCTTTATAGGAAAGGATGATGCCAGAAGAGCCAAATTCAACTTAGTTATATTACCATGTGCCTCTCCACCTTTGGATTTCACAATGAATTAACAAATAAGAATCAGGAAACATAACATATGATACTTTATTTTGAAGCAGGTACTATTACTATATAAAGAACTATTATAACAGATCAATAAAACAAACTAAGACAAACAAAACACAAGAGGGAAAGTTTACTGTGAGGTCATGACATAAGATCTTACCTGTGTAGGTAATAATTTAATATATATTAAATTAATATATATTATTATTAAAAATAATAGCAATTACCCCTGAATACTTGCTTAATACTAGTGCTCATTATACTAAATTCTTAACTATATATTCTTAGTTAATTCTTAAAACTAAAGCTCAGACAGATTCAATAACTTTCCTAAGGACACACATTTTTATGAAGAACCAGGATCTCAACATATATGTGCTGCTCCAAAGCCTTTGCTCTGAGCCACTAGACTACTGTGGAGAAAATAATTTAAATACATCACAGAAACCCTCATACCTCCTTTTGGTTATATTTGATAGCAAGTTTTAGACGACTTAAATTCATTCTTTCTTCTAATAATCCTCGTTTGTCAAGAGGCTCATCACTAGATGTATGGTTTAGAATAACTTCCAATTCGCGTGAATTCCGGGCTTGTGCAAGCAAATCTTTAGCAAACATTTTACACTGCCGGGCTAGTTCCTCATAATCATTCCTGCAAAATACAATGGTTGATTGTTAGAAATGTCACTTCCAACTTCTAACTTCCCTATATTCACTAGAAAACTTTTACTCAGTAATATTTTAGTTCTGATAATGGTGTGTAAAGTCATTATGTGCTGACAGTCAAAGGAACCTACTGTGTATTAATTTTCCACAGCTTTGGGGAAAACTGTAATGCCATCATGTTCATGGTGTTCACACAATGATTCCATAAATACATGTATGTATACATATATATATACACACACACACACTCACACATGTATTTCCACATATATACTGATATCCCTAGAAATTCTGATAATATTTGTCAACAGGCTCTTCTCTTAACTCATTTTCCCTTATTCTCTGTAAGTTTGGTATAAAACTTCCTTTTATATTACTTATCTAAACAATATATAACAACATATTTATGCTAGCCAATACATATTATTCTATAGCTTTTAACTAAACATTTTTTCAATAACAGTCTATAACATGTTTATGCTACTTCAGACATTAAATTAGTATTTTGATTCCTTTTTAAAGTGTTCATTTGAAAAAAATTCAAGTTAAAAGAAAGATCCTAAAACATGTCTAGTCAAGAATTCTCTTTCAGAATCACATTTCCTTAAAACTTAGGATTTAACTGCTTGTGAAAGTCAGGCCTAAATCAATTTGTGAGGAACTAAGAAGTTTTAGTAGACAATTTTTTAAAAATATATAGATTATATTAAATTTATATCTCAGTATAATAATTTAAAAATAGTTAGAAATAAATAATTATGAGTCCATTGAACTTCAGAAATTTTATTCCTTTTTTTCTTAAAGGGAAAATAGGAAGATTTCCTACCCTATCTAATAAAAGAGTAATATGCAAATTGACAATCCAAGATGGATGCCTCCATGTGGTCAAAGATGGCCACCACAAGATGGCCAGTAAAAGAGGGCAGTTGGGAGGGACCCAGGCCTGCAGGGGAGGGCAGTAGGGAGAGACCCAGGCCTGCAGGGGAGGGCAGTTGGGAGGGACCCAGGCCTGCAGGAGAGGGCAGTTGGGGGAACCCAGGCCCGCAGGGGAGGGCACTTGGGGGGGACCAGGCTGGCAGAGGAGGGCAGTTGG
>PVJC01045163.1:0-13840 GCA_004026665.1 Murina feae | reverse complement strand
CCCCCAACTGCCCCCCCTGCTGGCGTGTTTGCCCCATTCAGCTTGCTTGTTCAGTCGTTTGGTTGTCCCTCACTAACCCTCCTGCTGGCCTGGTTGCCCCATGCAGCCTGTTTGGTTGTCTATTTGGTTGTTTCGGTTGTGATGGTCACTTAGGCATATATATATTTATTTATGTAACCTATTGTGATAAAGCCTTATGCCTAGATCATAAAAAGGTGTTGTAGGAAAGTATTAGTCGATGTCTCATAAGACATGGGCCTATGGCCTGAGTCTAATCAGCTTTTGGGGGAGGTCACTTCACTGTTTTTCCATTTTATTGTATGGAAAATATGTATACAAATGAATTCTTCTACATGCTTCTAGAGGATGTTATTAAAAATCACCAAACAGAAAAATAACTATTTCCAAAATGTAGGGTTACTGACATGTGGAATAAATCTGATTTAAAAATGTTGTTACATTCTATTTTTTAAAAGTTCAATTCTTTGAAAATGGTAGGGTGGACTTTTTTAAAAAGGGGGAGTGTGTCCCAAAGGATCAACTCCTGTGAGCTCTGGCTGAGGGACTCCATTGTGTAAAGGTCACTTATTCCTGGAGAGAGATGCTGGAAGCTGGGAGGGGCAGCAAAAAATATAAGAAGAAAGGCAATAGAAGGAGTGGGGCTGAACCAATCTTCTTCTTTCTAAAGTTCTCCTCAGTATTTGTTGTAATCCATTCTTTCAACAAGTGTCTGGCTATTATGTACTGGGCACCGAACAAGGAAGGGGTTGTGGGTACTGTGAACAAGCCAGGCATGGCTCAGCTGTCTCTTCTTACCACACATTGTCTTACCTACTCTATCATTAGCCACTGCATCAGCTTTGGCTTAACTGCCTCATCTGCATACCCCACAGAACTCTCAGCACCTCTCACACTCCTGAATGTTAAATCACTGTCCACAGACTTGGCCTTCACAAGTTTGCCACTAGCCATGTGGGCAAGAGGGAACAGATCAGCTTTCCATGGCTGCCTGTGGAGTAAGGGTCACATAGTCTGGGATGTAGGTAATCTGCTCAGAGCTGATGTAAATAAGACATTCCTTAATTCATTAGGCTGAAAAATGGGCATGGCCGATTTAGCCTTAGACCGATTCTCATCTCCCCTCCTCAGACCAGCTTCTGGGGGGTCTCATCCTCCAACAGCTTGTTAATCACATTGGCAAGAGGCTTGTGACTGAGGGGTGTGCCCTTGGCATCAGCTTTTCTCACTGAGTAGAACTTCGTTTATTTTGCTAAGTGTCCCTAATAGGCCAGAAAGGTTTGGGTTGGTTTTCGCCTTTCCTAGATTGAGTTGAACTCAGAGAAGGGAAAGACACTATGCTTGAAATGGGCTAAAATAGAAGACCTCTGTCTTTGGCTCTTCACTTTTTTTTTTTTTATCCTCACCTAAGGATATGTTTTTATTGATTGTTAGGAAGGAAGGAGAGGGAGAGGGAGAAGGAGAAGGAGAACCAGAGGAAGAGGGAGATACATTGATGTGAGAGAAACATTGATCAGTTGCCTCCCATATGTGCCCCAACCAGGGATTGAACCTGCAACCTAGTTATGTCCTGTGACTGGGAATTGAACCTGCAACCTGGTGTAGGGGATGATTCTCCAACCAACCGAGCCACCCAGACAGGCAGTCATTTGGCCTTGCCTCTCCTCCCACCCCTATCAAGTGCTTGCTCAGTCCTCGGCCAGCACAAAAGCCTGACTTTCCCAGACTCTGTAAACAAATATGGTTGAGCCGACAGTGTGAGAGTGACTTGTCCTCATGAGGAAATAGGGATGAATAAAGCCACCACACACAGGCTCTGTCACCATGGGCACCTGCCCACTGAAACAGGGATATTACAGTCTCATTTAGTTCCTGTGGAGGGGTTGTGTTCTCAAATGGACCACTCATTCATAGTCCCAAAGCAGAAAGTTCTTAGAAATTACATTAAACATGTAAGAAGAGACAAACCTCTATTTCATGGATGCTCTCTGCAGACAATAGAAGGATGATGCCCATGCCCAGGCACAATGCTCCTGTGGCAAAGAAGCCAGAGAGGACCTTGGAGGCTGAGAGCTGCAGCCGGTAGGCTGGTAATCGCTGCTGCTTCAAGGCAGTGTTGTCTGGCAACAGGGACCGCCACATCTGGGATGGCCCATTCATTTTGGTCCTGCAGGTGACTGAGATAGACTTTTAAGACATTCATAACATTACTACTCAGAGTCATCCCCCATAATGATAATACTAACTTAAGGATGAAGTGGACTTTCCTTTGTAGTTACAATCTTTCGGCTTTCTGAATTATTTCTCAACCAGGCCTGACGTTCAGCAGGAGCACCGCTTTCTTCCATCAGTCACTACGAGGTCTATTTTACTTAGGTTTAAAAAGCTCATGCTAAATGCTGTGCTGAGGAGGAACACTCCCCAGCAGGTGATACTGGGAAGCAGCTCTAATGGGATGAGGTGACTAATCCAAGGTAAGACTTTCCTCAAAGCGGGGAAATGAATTTATGTTTGAAAACCTGCCTAAATCCTTGAAAATTAATGCAAAAATAAATAAATAAATAAATAAATAAATAAATAAATAAATAAATAAATAGGGCCTTCAGTTTTTCCCCCAAATGTGACATGAATATAATTTAAGTTGGGAAAATGCTTTCAGGTTACCACTAACTTTGCTATTTGTGATCATGAGAGAGAAGCAAATAGGGATTGTAGAACCCAGATGTCTAATCTCAACAGCTTCCATTTTTTCATCCACAAGAAAGGCTAGAGTGAAAAAATGTAAATTAAAACATCTCTCCTAACCTTTCCCAAGTGCATGCTTTGGAGTAGCCCAAATGAGGCAGAAGAAAAAGACAGATAACAATGACATGTTCAATATTATATTACTAGGGACCAAGTGCATGAATTCCTGCACATTGAAAGGAACTGTGGGCCCTGAGGCTGCGGTGGGCACAGGGGTTGATCTCGGCCCCTCCTCCACACCCCCACCCCAGCCCCTGGTCCTGTTTGCTGGCAGCCCTGTTCCTGCTGCTGCTGCTTCCATGTGCTGATGGTGCAGGCCCCACTCGCACCTGCTGACTGCACCGAGTGATTGGGGCCAGTGCCAGCAGCGGTGTGAACAGTGGCTGCTGCCCTGACCACCCCTCAGGAGCAGTGAGAGATGGAGAAGGCCTCAGGGGCTATTGGGGCCAGCAGCTGCCACTTACACCTGCTCATGGTGCAGAGTGATCAGGACTGGCACTGGGCGCTGTCAGCGAGTGTGAGTGGGGCCATTGCCAGCAGCGAGTATAAGAGGTGAGACTGCGGTGCATGGGAGCAAAGAATTTTCAGTAACCACCAGAAGCTCACCCTGATGACAGAGACTGGTGCCCTGACTTGGTCTGGTGCCCCTGCTCACCTGCTCCACCATTCTGCCATGTTTTGCGCGGGCCTCCTGGTGGTCAGCGCATTCATAGTGACTGGTTGTTTCACTGTTTGGCCTATTTGCATATTAGCCTCTTATTAGATAGGATGGTATTATTGGTTTTGTTTTTCACTTATTAGAAATCTATTAACATCATTTTCATTAGGATGTTAGTTACTCCCCTTTCTTTAAGATGAATTTAAGATGTAGAATTAGGATTTAAAAAAAATTAGGTGAGTTTCTAATCCTTCCTCTTTTATACGTTAGGGAGGAAAGCCATGATGGACTATTTTTTAAATTATTATTAAAGAAGGCAATGACTTTGGCAAATGTACGTAGTTTAAAAGAACATAAAATACTGTAAATGCAAATACATGTAGTAGGAGGTTTCCAATTCAGAGTTAGAACTTCCCACTTGCAGAACTGGGGAAAAAGCACAAAATCAATGGAAACTCTTCAGCACGCCATTAGGATCTGGCTTGGAGATGGTGACGAGTGTAGTGTGGCTGTTGGTATCAGGCAGCCTTGTGTAAGAAGGCAGCAGTGAACACTTCCAGTTTACATCTACTGCTTGTTTTACTAAATAAACATGGTCAAGAGCTTGGGTTTAAAAACCAGTAAGTCTATAAGATTTGATTAAACGCACAGTGTTGGCCTGACCAGTGCTGAGGATTGAACCTGCAAACCAGGTACATGCCCTTGACTGGGATTCAAACCCGAGACTTTTTGGTGCCCGATGCTCTATACACTTCTTGGGCCTTTTATAAAACAACAAAATCAAACCAACCACAGTCCAAAACTAAAGGAGATTCACAGCTAGTATGTTAGGATTCTCCAAAGAAACAGAAACAATAGATTACATACAGGGTGGGGCAAAAGTAGGATTACAGTTGTGAGTACACAGAGTTTATTCCTATGTTATTATTTATTAAGTATTGTATTATTTTCCATACCAACAACTGTAAATCTACTCCTATCCCAGAAAGCGAGAGAGAGGGAGAGGCTATAAGGAATTGGCTCACGTGATTATGGAGGAGGCGAGTCTAAACTCTGCAGAGCTGTTGTCCTAGTCTGAAGGCCATCGGCCAGGGAACTGTCAGTTGGGGTCAGAATTCTTTCTCATTTAGTGGGGGATGGGGGAGGCAGCTCAACCTTTGTTCTATTTGGGCCTCAACTGACAGAATGAGGCCCTCCCACAGTATGGAGGGTAATCTTCTTCACCACAGTCCACCAATTTAATTATTAACCTCATCCAAAAATACCCTCACAGAAACACCCAGAATAGTATTTGATCAACTAACTATCTGACACCCTGTGACCCAGTCAAGTTGACAAATATAATTAACCATCACAGATAGTAAGAAAAATACTTCTGGGGCAACATGTTTGAGAGATCTCCAGATACATATTTTATTTTTTCTTTTTTTTTCAAATACACATAAGTATTTTTGTATTTACATATTTCTTGCTTCTAAGTAAACTTATTTTAAGCATACAATTATACTTCATTTGCTCTGCTTTTCAAGTTTCTAGAACAGAGTTCCTCAATTTCAGCAATGTTGACATTTGGGCCAGATGTCTTTGTGGTGAGGGGCTGCACTGTAGGTTGTAGAATGTGTAGTAGTATCCCTGGCCCTTACCCACTAACTGCCAGTCACTACCCCCACTACATACCAATAGTATAGTAGCCCCCTAGTTGTGACAACAAAGTGTCTCCAGACATGGGGCAAATTCTCCTCTGGTTGAGAACCACTGCTCTAAACTGATGTGGGTGTGATGACCTGTTGGCAGCTGTTGTGTTGCAGTATCATTAGACTCTTTAGAGCATGCCTTTTAAGTCCTTGCTTTCTTTTTTCTTTAACATTTATATATACTAGTATAGCCTCCTAGGTATCTGCAGTCATTTTATATATTTGGAGTTGCTTCATATTTCACTGCCTTTTCCTATTAACTGCTGGGATGCAAATGTACTAAATATAAGTGTAGAATCAGGAAGTGGTTGTGTGTGGAGTACACTCACACCCACACATAACTTATATGCAAACATAATAATCATGATAGTCTCATTTTTGGGATTTGGTAAATCAATAGTGGCTTAGTGGATTGGTCTGAATTTTGACATGCATAGACTGGATGTCTCAATTTGCAAATCTGTCCTCTTATACAATCACTAGAAGCCTGGTGCATGAAACTCATGCACAGGTAGGATACCTAGGCCTGGCTGGCAATCAAGGCCAAGCAAGGCCTTCCAGCTACCAGTCGGGGGCCTCCCTTTATCCCGTGCCGACCCCTGGTGGTCAGGCACGTCATAGTGAGCGATCGAACTCCTGGTCTCATTCCAGAGGGGACAATTTGCATATTAGGTTTTTATATAAAGAGATTAGGGGCCCAGTGCACAAAATTCATGCGGGGGGGGGGGGTCCCCTCAGCCCAGCCTGTACCTTCTCCAATCTTGGATATTCCTCACAATCGGGGACTGCTGGCTCCTAACTGCTCGCCTAACTGCCTACCCAATTGCCCCTAACTGCTTCTGCCTGCCAGCCTGATCACCTTCTAACCACTCCCCTGCTGCCTTGATTGTCCCCTAACTGCTCCCCTGCTGGCCTGATTGATGCCTAACTGCTTCTCTGCCATCTTGAAGCCCCCAACTGCCCTCCCCTGCTGGCCTGATTGCCCCCAACTCCCTTCGGTACAGGCCCAATTGCCTCCAACTGCCCTCACCTGCTAGCCTGATTGCCCTCATCTGCCCTTCCCTGCTGGTCTGAACATTCATAACTTCCTTCCCCTGCTGGCCATCTTGTGGTAGCCATCTTGTGACAACGTGGGGTGGCCATCTTGTGATGATGCGGGGGCAAGACGCTACCTAGGCTTTTATTAGTATAGATGCTTGATGTTTTCCTCCAGATTAATCTAAGGCCTGTTAATTGACAGGAAGTTAAATGCCTGTACTGGGAAGGCATGTGATCTATTCTTTTTTCTATTGGCCAAGAACAACTCACATGTTAAGATTAAAGGGATGAAAGGAATATGACTAAGTTTAGCCATAGTTGAGTAGATTTTCACATTGTGGCAGCTTTTCTTCTTTTCCCTTTAACTGGTGGGCTTGAGTCAGTGTCTTGCAGAATGGAAGAATGGTCTTGCTTTTCTTCCCTTTGAGTCCTTGCATGTGGCTTCCAGACAACAGAGGTATACTAGCAGCAAGTCTCTGGTATGCAGAAGTGTGTTTTTAATGGAAGTTGATATTCTAGACTGCCAGGCTCATTAAAATGTCACAGTATTCAAATGTGGAATTTTATGTACCAGTAGTGGCATCTGTTTGTTTTTCTCTCTTACTTAATTTATATGCCCGAATCCCTAACATGGTGACCATGGTGTCCTGCCATGGGAGAGCTGGACTTCTGGTTCTGCTACTTAAAACTACTGTGTGTCCTTCCTGAGATTCACTTTCAACATCTAAAAAATGTGAATAATAATAATACTTTTTCTTCTGTACTAGGTCAATTAAAGCCCTGCATACTGCTTAACACAGATGGGTAATCAATAAAAATTATTTAAATGAATAAGAAAGTGAATTTCAGCAACAAAATAAAACCAGTAGTATTGGGTTATAATTCATAGAACAAAATAAACACTTATGAGTCCACACTGATGTAAAAAATTGAACAAACAAGTAAACGGGGGAGACAGCTCTTTCTTACAGAAGAATCCCAATTAATGAATGTTGAAATAACAAGGGAAACAGAAAAATCACTACAAAATAATGGTTTTAGGCAAGAACTAATGTTGCTAAAATTAGTAGGCAAAGTATGAGGGAAAACAGGATATTTGTGTAGCCTCAAAGTACTTCCTCCAAGATAAATATTAATTACAAAGGAAAAAATAGTAACTTTACAGGGGGGAAATTCAGCAGGCACTACTGTAACCAGGTGAACAAAGTTGGCATCACCAGTATTAAGATGAATAGCCATTATATACTCCCTGCTATGATGCATAAAAAATGGCACATCACTCCTGTGGTATTCTGGCCAAAAAATGCAGAAAACACCTGCTACACTGATATTGAAGTACATTCTATAAAACTCCTGGTCATTACTCTCCAAAAGTGTCAAGGTCATGACACAAAGGGAGGGCTGAGGAATAGTCCTGGATCTGAGCAAACTAAGAAAACATGACAACTACATGCAATGTGGGACCCTCGACTGGATCCTAGGATAGAAATCAGGCATCAACCCTGGCTGGTTTGGCTCAGTGGATAGAGCATCGGCCTGTGGATTGAAGGGTCTTGGGTTCGATTCTGGCCAAGAGCACATTCCCGGATTGAGGGCTTGATTCCCAGTCGGGGACGTGCAGGAGGCAGCTGATCAATGATTCTCTCTCATCATTGATGTTTCTATCTCTCTCTCCCCCTCTCCCTTCTTCTCTGAAATAAAAAAATATATATTAAAAAAAGAAAGAAAACAGGCATAAGTGGAAAAACTGGTGAAATTGAATGAAGTCTATAGTTTAGTTAATTGTACTGTACCAACACTGATTTCTTAGTTCTGATAACTATCGTGGTTATACATGACATTAATACTGAGAGAAGCCAGAGGAAGGACATATGGGAATTCTCTATGCTATTTTTGAAACTTTTCTGTAAGTCTGAAATTATTTCAAAATAACAAGTTAAAAAATAAATAAGAAAGTTGTAGTTATATTGTTGTCTTTTGTATTTACAAAGTGCCACATACACTTGCTGCTCTTCCTACTACTACTGCCATGCTTCACACTGGGACCAAGCTTTGTAGTTTGCAAATCTGTTCCACATGTACCATCACATGGAATACTCAATAATCCTGCCAAATATAATTTCTATTTTGCAGCTAATGAGACTGAGGATCAGAGAGGGAAGCGTTTGCCTAAACTGGCCCAGCACAGTCACATCAGAGGCCAGTCAGTGAGAGAAAAACAAACTGGCAATATTTTATTATACAAGGGGTTGGCAAAGGACAGATTTATGTTGCTCACACATTCCCAGGGGTCTACCTGGTGATGTGGCTAATGCAATAAAACAGCAGCTGATTTGTACTGAGTGTCTGCAGTGTGTCTGAGCCATTGAACAAGAGGCAAATCCCACTGTGAACGCTGAGATCTTCACTGAGACACAGATTAAAAGAGGCCGAGCTTCAAGGATTCTGACTTGCACAGACTGAGGACTCCCATTTCCAGAAGTTCAAAAACTTCCTTTTTTATCTAAATGAGAGAAAAGATAAAAAAAGGTTAAGATTAAGAAAAGATGGTCTTGGTGAATAAATTCAACCTGCTGGACTCTCTGGTATTTATGCAGCTGATATGGCCAGAGTCAGGGATGGCAGAAATCCTAACCCATATTTTATTCAGAGCTGGAATAGTTGCACAAGTAAAGGAAGAGGTATTATATAAAACACCAGTTTCATTCAAGTGTCCTTTTGCTTGCAGCCACTTAAAATAAAATCTCCTACAAAGATATCTAAAGTGTGCCCAGATTACACACAGTACTAATATAAAAAGTCAGGGGCCATCACGAGTGAAACAACTGGATGGACAACCGAACTGCAGGCTGTGTGGGATGACCAGCCTGGCAAGGGGGTTAGTGAGGGATGACCAAATTACGCTGCATGGGGCAACCAGGTTGGCAGGTGACAGTTTGGGGTGACCAGGCTGGCAGTAGGGAGGGGCAGTTGGGGGCGATGAGTCCGGCACGGTGGGCAGTGAGGGGCGACCAGGCCGGTGTGGGGGGAAGGAGGCAGTTAGGGGTGATTAGGAAAGCAGGCAGGTGAACAGTTAGGAGCCAGCAGTCCCAGATTGTGAGTTGGATATCCCCCAAGGGGTCCCAGATTGGAGAGGGTGTAGGCTGGGCTAAGGGGAAACCCCCTGCATGAATTTCGTGCACCGGACCTCTAGTATCCTATATAATAAAAGGGTAATTTGCAAATTGACCCTAACAGCAGAACCATTGGGAATGACTGGTCACTATGACACACACTGACCACCAGGGGGCAGACATTCAATGCAGGAGCTTACCCCTAGTGGTCAGTGTGCTCCCACAGGGGGAGCTTTGCTCAGTCACAAGCCAGGCTGACGGCTGCCAGTACAGCGGTGGTGGTGGGAGCCTCTCCTGCCTCCTCAGCAGCACTAAGGATGTCCAACTGCAACTTAGGCCTGCTCCCCGCTGGCAAGTGGACATCCCTAAGGGCTCCCAGGCTGCCAGAGGGAGGTCTGACTGCCAGCTTAGGCCCAATTGCCCAGGGAGCGAGCCTAAGCCAGCAGGTGGACATCCCCCGAGGGTTCCCAGACTGTGAGAGGGCATAGGCTGGGTGAGAGACCGCCCCCCTGCCAAGTGCACAAATTTTTGTTTACCAGGCCTCTAGTCTATATTAAAAGCCTAAGCAACCGTTACAGCAGAATGACTGGTTGCTATGATGCGCACTGACCACCAGGGGCAGATGTTCAACACAGGAGCTGCCCTCTGATAGTCAGTGTGCTCCCACAGGAAGAGCGCTGCTCAACCAGAAGAAGAGCTCATGGCTGGTGAGCTCCTGCCTCCCTGGCAGTACTAAGGAGCAGCAAGCTGAATGGTAAGGAGCAGCAAGCAGGCAGGCAGTAAGGAGCGAGGGGTCCCCGACTGCAAAAGGGATGTCTGCCTGCCAGCATAGGCCTGCTTCCCAAAACAGGGAACATGCCAGGTTGAGGAACCTCTCCTCCTCCACAGTGCATGAATTTCGTGCACCAGGCCTCTAGTTCTAATATAGGATAACTGCTAATAATGACATCAACATAAAAAAAAATAACTATGAGTGACAAGGGTTTTGGTTTTTTGTTACTATTTCTCGAATTATTGTAATTAAAAAACTAGTGGTGTATTACTCAGATTTAACATTCAATCTGAAATAATCAAATATGGCCTCATGTGCTGGACATCAAATTGGTTAAACCAGTTTATTTTTTATTTTTATTGATTTCAGAGTGGGAGAGAGAGAGAAACATTGATGAGAGAGAAACGTAGATCGGCTGCCTCCTACACATCCCACAATGGGAATCAAGCCCACAACCTGGGCATGTGCCCTGACTGGGAATTGAACCATGACCTCCTGGTTCATAGGTCGATGCTCAATCACTGAGCCACACTGGCCCGGCAAAATCAGTTAAAAAAACCCAAAAATTGTCCAGGGGACTCTGTGTGTGTGTGTGTGTGTGTGTGTGT
This sequence comes from Murina feae, assembly GCA_004026665.1. Lineage (NCBI taxonomy): Eukaryota > Metazoa > Chordata > Mammalia > Chiroptera > Vespertilionidae > Murina > Murina feae. The sequence goes on along the minus strand of PVJC01045163.1, from coordinate 3,194 downwards.
GTGTGTGTTTAGGAAACTGAGAAAATTGTCTCTTAACTTGAACTGATGTCTGATATAATTCACTGATCATTTGTGATCAGGTTTGGTCATCCTGGGAATTTGGTTTTATGTGGTAAATTAGTTCACTGGGCATGGTTGGAGGAGTAATTCCCAGCTTCTTCGCTAGTTATTGCCAAGATTCATTTCTGATTGCTGACCAGCAGCCCCTTTTACTACTGAACAAATCCTTTTATCTCCAACAGCTACATTGATTGGTAGCCTCCCATAAGCAGCCTGACCAAGGATCAAACTTGCAACCTGGGTAATGCCTTGATCGGGAATTAAACTATCAACCTTTTGGTGTTTGGGACAGTACTCACTCAACTGAGTCATACTGGCCAGGGCAGGCATTCAGTTTTTGAAAAAATATTTTTACTAGAGGCCCGGTGCATGAAATTGATGCATGGGGGGGGGGGTGTCCCTCAACCCGGCCTGCACCATCTCCAATTTGGGACCCCACAGAGAATGTCTGACTGCTGGTTTAGACCCGATCTAACAGGGCCTAAACAGGCAGTCGAACATCCCTCTTACAATCTGGTACCACTGGCTCCTAACTGCTCACCTGCCTGCCTGCCTCATCACCCCCAACTGATCTCTCCTGCAGGCCTGATGGCCCCTAACTGCCCTCCCCTGCCAGCCTGATTGCCTCCTAACTGCTTGCTCCCCCATACTGGCCTAATCTTGCCCCTGCTTTCTTCCCCGTGCCAGCCTGATCTCACCCCTAACTGTTTGCTCCCCTGTGTTGGCCTGATCTTGCCCCTAACTGCTTGCTCTTCTGCCAGCCTGATTGCCCCTAACTGCCTCTGCCTCAGACCCTGCTACTGTGGTTTTGTCCAGAAGGAAATCTGGAAGATATCTGGTTGACCTGGCCTAATTAGCATACTATCCTTTTATTAGTATAGATTGATTTCACAGAGGAAGGGAGAGGAAGAGAGAGATAGGAACATCAATGATGAGAAAGAATCATCAATCAGCTGCCTCCCACATGCCCCTTACTAGGGATTGAGCTTGAAATCCAGGCATGTGCCCTGACTGGGAATTGAACCATGACCTCCTGGTTCGTAGGTCAATGCTCAACCATGGAGCCACTCAGGCTGGGAAAGGGTAGACATTGCATTTTAATCTACTGAGACATCAAACATCCCCCAAAACCAAAATAGCCCTTCAAATTAAGTAACTGGGTTTTAGGGGATGTAAATGAAAGGAGTTTTAGGGGGTAAAATAGGTAGGTTCAGGGAGTTTTAGAATTAAAGAGGGTCCATGGGGGAGGAAGGCTTGGAGCCCATAAGTGGGGGCTTGGAGCTGCTAAAGGCATATGTTCACAGAGAACAAAAGGTGCCACAGGATAAGGGGAAAGGAAGACATCCATTCACAGAAGATAGGAAAGAGTCACACGGGATGGGAAGAAAAAGAACTTTCACAGAGGATAGAGAAATGCTGCTAAGTGGGAGAAAGAGGGGACAGATTTTCACAGGAGATAGAGAATTCTACCACTGAAGGGGGAGAAATAGAAGGGACACCATGTGGGTTTTGAGCTTTGAAGCAGATATTCTACCAATTGGAAGGCAGTATGAAGAGACAAAGAACTGTAGCCTTTATAAACCTTAGGAAAAAGGGGCTTAGGGGGCTACCCCCTTTGGGACCTCCTCTCTATGTGGGAGTTTCTACTTGTTTCCAATAAATTTCCACCTTTTCATATACCACCTTTTGTCTGTGGTTTCATTCTTCAAATCCACCTGGACAAGAACCTGGGAAAGAAATCATCCTTGTGTCCTGCTCAGAAAAAAAACACACCACTTGACTCATAAAGATGTGAGCAATGGGGCAAATTTGCACACCTGCCTCCAATTGCACTTATAAAGATGAAAAGCAAAGGTGATTGTGCCTCTAAAGCAACGCATAGGGAAGTAAGCCAAGTTCTCAAGATCTTCCTATTTCTCAAAGGTACAGTATAGCTATGGTCCCTAGTGAGGCAGAAGCTCTCCGTCATTTAATGAAGAAACAAAGCTGGTTCCTATAAGACACATGGGAATGATAGAATTATGTGTAAGGGGTAAGATGGGTTCCATGATTATTCCTTTACAGTAACTGTCAAAGGCCAGGATGTGCTGGTCTTCATGTCAAAGATTCTATTACTGTGTTTGAACTCAAGTTCAGATAAAAGGAAAAAAAAGATTAAAGTCAACTGCTGGTTACACGGTACCTCGGGAATGTCCATCATCCTCCTCAACTTCTGATCTCTCCAATTCCAGTCAAAAACCAGAAACTTTAAGGGGTTCAAATTAAGGCCACCTGAAAGAGATAGGGAGAGGGTTGCCGCAGTCAAGACCTCATGACATGAACAAATTAAAACTACTTTTTATTCTCTTGGTTGCTTTTTGCCTCACTTGCTGTCCTCTCCGCAGTAACTAATCTTTCACATTAAATGCTGCCCTTGCCTGATGGAAAACAAATGCGGTAGTCCGAGACTTCCCTCCTATAATCTTATCACTGATTCTGAGAAGCAGAGAAGCTGCTCTTGCTAAGCTTGTCAAATGCTCAAGTGCTGGCAAAAAATCAATCCTAAGCCTCTAGGAAGCGCCGAAGGGTGAAGTTTCATTCCTGACAGGGATGTGATAAGATTCCTGTAGTTTGGAGTTGAGTCTACCTGAGGCCAATGACTGAAGAGGTGAGTGGGCAAAAGGATAAGGACAGGGCCAGGAGGTTCATTTGGGGTAGAAAAGGAAGCTGAATGAATGGGCCCTATCAAAGGCTGCTATCCCCTGAGGAGACGAGGAAAGAACTTAGGGCGATTTCCACTGTATACCTGTCTATCTAGAGACAATAATAGGACGTGGGGCTTCAGGGGACCTCAGGGATTGTCTGCTTCTTAGAGGTCTCTGAGTCGGGCACAGTTAGTTCTTCTCACTCTCCCATGTTCTCCCCACTGTCCCAAGCTGTTACATGTTTCAGTGGAAACATAACTGAAGTCTTCTTTTACACAACTGCAGCATGTCCCTTCAACTCTCCTGTTATAATTTCAATAGTTTCCTCTCTGCTCAAAATAATTTAAAACAAAAAATTTTTAAAAATTGATTTCAGAAAGTAAGAAAGAGGGAGAGAGAGATAGAAACATCAGTGATGACAGAGAATTGCTGATCAATTGCCTCCTGCAG
>PVJC01045162.1:0-13810 GCA_004026665.1 Murina feae | reverse complement strand
GGGGATGGTTGGGGGGGAGTTGGGAGATCAACTGAAAGACTTGCATGCATGCATAGGAGAATAATCAGTGGACACCGGAAACTGGGGGTTAGGGAGGAGGGGGGGGAAGGGCAAGGGGAAAAAATGGAGATCTATCTATCATCTGTTGTAATACTTATCTATCACTTGTTGTAATACTTTAAGCAATGAAATAAAAAAATAAAATAAAATAAAATACATGAAAGTGAAAAAAAAAAAGATTATTAATGAGAAATTTAAACACTAAATTGTGCATATTCTCAATAGAAGTAATTTTTAGTAGAAAGTCTTCAGTGATAAAAGACAGCCAATGCTTTCAATCTCTTTTGAGTACAAATATATCAGCAAAGCTGTGTTCAAAGATGCTGAAGTCTTCAAAGGCAAAATTCAACTTCAAAGCCACATCCAATGTATGCATAGAGGATGTCTTTAAGAGATTTTCAAGTCTTGGGTGAGTTTCATGATATAAAATCAGCCTATTAAAGTTAATGAATAAAAAAAAGACAAAGTCTTAGAAGAGCACATGTGCTTTGAAATGACACGTGAGGGTATCATGACACAATATTAATACGGTACAAAATAAAACGATATTTGCAAAATTGGATTGGATAAAAAATATTGAACGATTTGATGAGGGTCAGGAACATCATTTTTTTCTTTCCTTTTTATTTTTTAAAATACCCCAACAGGAATAACAAGGCAACTGTAAGACAGTTTCTCTACTATGATTTGTTAGTAGTGGCCACTGTGTATGTGCTGGTGCCTGATCTGCTCAATTCATAGAAAGAGCTAAGGATAGTGAGTTCTGAGCTATATTAAAGGAACAATCAAAGAGCTCTTACCCAAACTTAAGTCTTAATGTGTGATCAATTTCCTGAGAAGTCAAAAGGGTATAGCTGCAGGGGAAACCTTGCCCCACACACTTGTCCTTCGATCAGTCAGAAGCACTCCAGGTCTGGACTCTGCCAATAGCTGATATCATGGCTTTCAGAGACTTTGCCAGTTGGTTCTCAGTCCACTAGACATATCCTTTCCTTGAACCTCATAACCTCAGATTTAGTAACTCCTACCACTCTCCTCTCTTCAATCCAAGGACTAGCCCTCAAAGCATATCCAGCTGTGTCCCATTATTCCCCTAGGCTATCGCTCCTAGGGTGCAGAGGACCAACATGCTGGTGTTTTGAGGACGCTGTGCCTTAGGGCCAGCTATGAGAGGAAACTTCATTTTCTCTTTGCCCTTTCATTAGAGTGCAAGGGATCTGAATGGGTCTGCCAGGTCTTCTCTAGTGATTTTTTCAAGCTTCAGAGAATCTAATCCTGAGTATTGGCAGTAGGTGCACAATACAGCTTTGCTTTTTGTTCTGGTAGAAATAGGTGTCATTTTTTCACAGTTCTCTTGTCTACTCAGATTACCAGCAGCGTAATGATAAGAAAGTACAATACAAAGATTGAAAATGACTAGTTGATGGAATATGATCCCCATTCCTTGTTGAGGGATTAAAGACTTGGCCTCATCAGTTTCTTTCTGTAAGCCCTCCGGTACAGTGGGAAGCGTTTGTCCCACCCAGAGTCACTGTAATCATCACTGCTGTCATGCAGTCAGGTGCATCGGCCACCTTACTCACCAAGGCATTTGATTTAGTGGGAACTTTATCAAAGTAAACATCATAACTGTGAACCACAATGCCAGCACATCCCACAGATTACAGCACCGCACTTCCAGTTAGCAGGGATCATTGTGTTCACGTTCAAAGGCAAAACCTAATCAACCCCAGAATCCCATCCTTTAGGACTGAATTTCTGGGAGAATTCCTGGCACTTGGTGCCATATCCGTCAGCGTCGAGTCAGGAAAACAGAATCTGCATCAGTTAAGTGGAATGGTTTTCATATGTGGGATTTTTGAACCGGTATTGGAGGATTAGAAAGGCACAAAGGGAATCCTAAAATTAAAAGAGACAGAGGAAGAAAGGAGCTGCAACATTTACAAATGAAGGAACCAGAGAGGAGAGGCTTGGGCTATGACACCTGGGAGCTCTAGGATGACAGACCCAAGAGTATTAGAGCTCACACCCCTAGCAGGAGACACAGCCCAGATGCTTCTGGCATCTTGAAAATTCAGACAAGATACTAGGTGGAGCTGAGACTCAGACCTCTAAGGAGAGGGAACTACATACACATCTGGTGATGGCACCTCTGAGAAGAAAATATGAGGGCAATTTTGGTAGTGTCAGGAAAACCTGGACGCTGGAACTACTTGCTACTAATCAATGGGTGATCCTGGGCAGGGTTTGGGGGAGGGGGTTGCCAGGGAAATTATGCTGAGATAGTAAGTAGGATAGAAAGGGAGGAGTCCCTTCCCTAACCCTTGCCTCCTGTGTCCCTCTAATATCCTCTGTTGGCACATTTGGCTGGCAATCAATATCATGTAGAAACGTACAGAATCTAGAAAAGTGGCTGTCTTTAGGTGGTCATCTTTCATTTTACTTTTTTTCTAATAATTAAATCTTTATTGTTCAGATGATTACAGATGTTCTTTTTTTTTAACCCCCATAGCTCCCCTCCACCTGGTCCCCCCTGACACCCCGTGTCCTTACCTCCACTACTGTCTTCATCCATAGATGTAAGATTTTTGCCCAGTCTCTTCCCATACCCTTCATACCCCCTTCCCCCTGAGAATTGTCAGTCCATTCCCTTTCTATGCCCTTACTTATATTCTATTCACCAGTTTATTCTGTTCATCAGATATTTCTATTGATTTGTTATATTCACTTGTTGATAGATATGTATTTGTTGCCACTTTGTTGTTCATACTTTTTATTTTTACCTTTTTCTTTTTCTTCTTAGAGAATGCCCTTCAGCATTTCAAGTAATCCTGGTTTGGTAGTGATGTACCCCTTTAGCTTTTCTGTGAAGCTCTTTATCTGACCATCATTTATACATGATAGCCTTGCTGGGTAGAGTAATCTTGGTTGTAAGTTCTTGCTATTCATCACTTAGAATATTTCTTGCCACTCCTTCTGGCCTGCATGGTTTCTGTTGAGAAATCAGCTGACAGTCATATGGGTACTCCCTTGTAGGTAACTAACTTTTTCTCTTGCTGCTTTTAAGATTCTCTCTTTGTCTTTTGCCATTGGCATTTTAATTATGATGTGTCTTGGTGTGGTCCTCCTTGGATTCCTTCTGTTTGGGATCCTCTGTGCTTCCTGGACTTGTAAGTCTATTTCTTTCACCAAGTAGGGGAAGTTTTCTATCATTATTTCTACAAATATGTTTTCAATCTCTTGCTCTCTCTCTTCTTCTGGCACCCCTATAATTCTGATGTGGGTACGCTTAAAGTTGTCCCAGATGTTCCTTACACTATCTTCACACTCCTGGATTCTTTTTTCTTTTTTCTCTTCCAATTGGGTGCTTTTTGCTTTTTCATATTTCAAATCTTTGACTTGATTATTGCAAACCTCTAGTCTGCTGTTGGATCTCTGTATAATATTACTAAGTTTATTGGAGGATTCTAGAAAATTCTTGAAAAAACTTAAAACCATAGTTCTGAACTCTATATCCAGTTGTTTGCTTTCCTCCATTTCTGTTATTTGTGACCTGTTTCTTTGTCTCCGCATTTTGGCTGCTTCCCTGCGTTGATGGAGTGGCTTTCTGCACTAGGTGTCCTATAGGGTCCAGTGATTCAGCCTCCCCAATCACCTGGGGTGGACTCTCTTGTTGTACGCCTTTGAAGGCTGCGTGCACAGTCTTGTTGTAGTTATCACTGAGAGGAAGTGATCTCCAGGCCTTTCTCCTTATTGTTTGAGGTTTGGAACTTTTGGAGTTCTGTCCCAGCTGCAGTCCCTTAGGTTATGCTGCAGACAGGCAGGTGCACAGCTTGGGGGGGGGGGGTTGTAAGTTGGATGGGATGGGGTCTCAGAATCACCGGGGCAGAGCAACCCGCGATGGCTGCCCCTCCACTAACTCCGCAGCTTCTCCCGATTTGGGGCATCCAATCCCTGGTGTCTGGGCACCCCTGAGTCCCCAAGTCTCTGTGTCAGTGATCGCTGCAAACAGTGTTGCTACAACGCCACTCATCTTCCGTCCCATTGCCCAACCGCCCGCATCACATTCAGTGCGACCCCGGAGCTTATAATCTCCTTCCAAGCTGCAGACCCAGGAGCTGCCGCTGCTCCCTTTTGCCCACGCCGCCTTCACGCGTCCGTACCTCTCAGTTTTGGTGCCAGGAACTTCTACTCAGTCTCAATGCACTCCTTCTCTTGCCTTCTAGTTGTAAAGCTTCCATTCCCTTGGTTCTGGAGGATGGCTGTTTATCTTTATAGTTGTATTTTTATAATGTAGATGTGGGAGGCTGTGCATTTAGATATATACCTCATGCCGCCATCTTGGTTCTAGGTGGTCATCTTTTAAAGAAAAGATAATTTATAGTCCACATGGAAGAAGAAACATTCAATGGTGTAGCCCATAACCTGCTCTTCATGATTGATAACCAAAGAAATTTGACAGTGTGAAACAGAGCAGAAAAACCACTGTAGATTTTTAAAAATCATGTTATCAAGTTGTCATATGAGCCTCATGTATTTAAACCGGTGAAGAAGTAGGAGATGATAAAATCAGTTATAACTGACTTCATCTTTTCCAACATTTATGCTTATATTTTGACATCAAACATTATTTTTATGTATATTTTACTTTTTGTGAATAGATCTACATATATAAAGTGTATTATGCAAATTGACTAGTTACCGCTTTCATATTCACAGCTCAGGAAATTTTGAAATATTTCAATTAATTTGGAAATCTCTTCCATTCTATCAGATTTGTTTACTTTTTTTCTTGAAATTATTCCTCTATAAAGAAGACAGTCATAAAGTTAAAAATAATTTTTTAACCAGAAAATACTGCCTGCCCCCCAGATTGTCTTCAATGAAATTCCATATATTAAACAGAAAAATAATACTGGGGTGATGGAGAGAACTAAAGTGCATTGCAATAATCTCAAACAGCAATAACCAATAACATATTTAATGTTATTTCTGAGTCTTAGAATTTTTACTATTTTAAATTCTATGAGTTGTTCTCATATGCTTATTGAGGGAAGTGTTGCATTGTAGTTATTGTGTAAAAAATGAGCTAAAATTGTGAAGAATTATGTTATATTTTTAGTCTGCTCCTATTGACTTTTTCTATCAGCAGGCATTAGCAAAAATCTGAGACAGAAAGCTGGGGAGAGTGTGAGGGAGAAACAAATGAACCATGTGTGTCATTTAATATTATGTGAAAAGTACTGTCCTAAGAGTTTAAGAGATGTGAATGTATGCATAATGTATGCAACATTGAGAGCCATAAACCATTATTTAATATGAGTAGCAATTAGTCAAGTTAATATGACATGATAGCCAGGATAAGAAAATAATCTAAATGTCCATCAATAAATGGATGATAAAAAAGATGTTATATAGCCCTGGCCTATGTGGATCAGTGATTAGGGTTTAGGCCCACCCACCACCAAAATGTGGAGGGTTCTATTCCCGATCAAGGGCATGTGCCTGGATTGCAGGTTCAAACTCCATCCCCAGTCAGGGTGGCTGTGGGAGGCAACCAATGTATGTGTCAATCTCACACTGATATTTCTCTCTCTCTCTCTCTCTCTCTCTCTCTCTCTCTCTCTCTCTCTCTCTCTCTCCCCGTCCATCCCTCCCTTCCACTCTCTCTCTCTCAAAAAAAAAAATAAAAAAAACAGTGGAAAATATCCTTGGGTGAGGATCAACAACAGTAAGCACACACACACAATGTAATAGTGCTCAGCTGTCAGAAAGAACAACATACTGCAATTTGCAACAACATGGGTGGGCCTTAGGGCATTATACTAAGAGGATTAAGTCAGACAGAGAAAGATAGAAAGTGTCTGATCTCATTTATGTGATATCATAAATCTTAAAAAAAAAAACGTTAAAAATATCTTTTAATTTAAAAAACATCTAACTCATAAAAACAGAGTATAGAATGTGGTTGCCAGAAGCTGAGGGCTGGGGAAAATGAGGAGAAGTTGGTCAAAGAATATAAAAGTCCAAGAAGACAAATGCATTCTGGAGATCTAATGCACGGCATGATGATTATACGGAACAATGCTGTACAGCACTGTGCTTGCAGTTTGCCAGGAAGGTAGCTCTTCAGAGTTCTCACAAAAAAGAAGTTATAATTATGTGGCCTGACGGATGTGTTAGCTAAACCTATCATAATCATATCTCATTATATAAGTGTACCAAATCAACACTTTGCACACCTTAAACTTATACAATGTTATATAAAATGTTATATGTCAATGATAGCTCTCTAAAGATGGAAAATATGCATTATCTCATTTCATTTGCATGAATGCCTAAGTTTGGAGGACACATTTGTAATACCTTGACCAATAAAGAAAAAAAAAATTTCTTAAATAGCAAAAATAAAAAAAAATAAAAAAATAAATAATAAATAGATAATCATGCTACCATTTATCAAGCAAGCTCATTCTTTAAAAAAATCAGGATAACAAAGAATTTGTACATTTATGCTATATCCCCATTTTTCGGTTTTTTAAAAAAAATCATTTGGGAAGTATACTATTTCACAGATTTAAATAATATCTGTCCATTTTCTAGGCTTAGATAAAGGGAAATGTGGGTATTTTGGGGGGGACCCTGGAAAGGCCTTTGAGTAGGAGGTCTATGGGAAGGCTTCTTTCCCCTTCAATGTGCCTGCTCCTCCACACTGGCAGCAAGATTGCAGCCAAGGACACTTTACCTGGGGCTTTGAATGGGTGCCAGGGGCTAAGCTCCGGGGAGCTTTCTCAGCTGTGAATAACCTCTGATTACCAGGTCACAGATCTTCCCAACTGATCAGGAAGCATATTTTTTTTGTGTCAGGATTCCCGGCTACCTCAGAGTGACAACTGTCCTGTATAAACTGAGAGTCTCTACACATGGGATTTCCTATGAGGAATTATCCTTGACCCAAAACTGAGTTATTTCTTTGCACTCAGTGTAGCGACTGGATAATCTTAGGTAGGGACCCAGAATCCAATGAAGGACGTAGTGCTACACATAAATGATTTTAATAGAAATACCATCCTATATAATATTCCTATATAATAATATGCTAATTAGATAGACTGTGAATGACCTCCTGGAATGATCAGTGGGGTGGGGGTGGGGGTGGGGCCAAGGTGCAAGGCAGCCAGGGAAGCAAGGGCTGAGCCCCTTGCACAAATTTTGTGCATCAGGCATCTAATTATGTAATAGTAAGAAAAATTCTTGTTTCCTTTAGCTTATTTTGGTTTCTGTGATTTTGAACTGCAATATACCAGACATTCTGGAGAGTCTGCTATTGGAAGAGATTTAAGAAAAATAAAATGTGCATCTAATTTTAATAAGAATAAGGAACTAGGACATAGAAAACTATAAACATATTATGTAGAACTGAAAAGTTTTCTTGAAGTGGAATTTGAATATAAGGAAACCAAATATAAGAATTGCTTAAAAAAAGACACTACGGTCTTCTAAATTGTGAATCTACTGTATTTCATTATGGTTAGTTTCACCTAGAGAAGTGTATGTTTCCCAGAATAGAGTAGCAGAACACACCTAGGCTTGCATGTGTATGTGCACACACATACATACAAACAAGCAAACCTAAAATCATCCTACTGTATATACCTCCCTCACGTACACATACAGGCTTTTTAAAAATTTTATTGATTTTTTACAGGGAGGAGGGGAGAGGGATAGAGAGCTAGAAACATCAATGAGAGAGAAACATTGACCAGCTGCTTCCTATACACCCCCTACTGGGGATGTCCCCACAACCAAGGTACATGGCCTTGACCGGAACTGAACCTAGGACCCTTGAGTCCACAGGCTGACGCTCTATCCACTGAGCCAAACTGGTCAGGGCCACATACAGGCTTTTAAAATAACACATAAATACATATATACATATATACGTAAAAGAGATAATCCACAAAACTAATTGACTTTAATTGTTATGGTCCTATAAAAATTGTAATAAGCAAACACACCCATAGATGACAGAGGAATAAGTACCTAAATAAAATCAGCAATGTAAGGTCAGAGCTGTAGCTGGGATGCACTTGTGAAAATGGAGGACAGAGTGACAGAAGCCAGATGTCAAGGCAGTTTCTATTACAAAGAAAGAAACTGGTTACAATGGAGCGAGAGTCAGCACTGAGACTTGTGGAGCATAGGGCACTCTGGTGTGAGGACAACTTGTCTACTGCTATTTGAACCGTTCCCAGCTCTGCCTCCTCAGAGGTGTGCATGCACCTTGGGAGGAAGAGGGGGAGACAGACCTGAAAGCAGTGTCTCGCTAAATTGAGTGACACCTTCCACCTTCCAGTACCAAAACACAAAAAAGAAGACAGAGTCTCCTCCTCAGTTCACTGTAGCTCTGCTCAGTCTCAGCACTGAGAAAGTCTTGGGAGGCATAATGGTCAGTGGGATCTGAGCCTATATTTTATGCGCAGACCTGTGGAATCAAAGAATAGCCTGGAATGGAGAATTAAGCAGCGGTTGGGAATAGCCTACTCTGTTTCCAAAGCTCATCTGGGACTCCCGGAAGGACTAGTATGAAGAACCTTGAAAATTGCAGTTACTCAGTGCAATGTGTTTATTAGTTTTAATTGGACTGCATTAGTTCCCGGAGACTAGTAAAGCCTGAGTATTTATGAAGACATTTATAATAGCGCAGAAACCCATGAGTTCAGTCTAAAGTTTAATGACTTCCCCTCAGAAATTAACATCTCTAAGACTGACTTTGTGAAATCAGAAAGCATTCTGGCAACATAAATGGAGAATTCTTTAATGTGTTATCAGTGTCACTTTGGTGTGTATGTTTTAGCAGTTCAGTAGTCTACTTTTGTTAAGTCAAAGAAGAAGCAAGGTTAGAAAGTTATATAGAAACTAGAGGCCTGGTGCACAAAAATTCATGCATTGGAGGGGGGCCCCTCATCCTGGCCTGCTCACTCTCACAGTCCGGGAGCCCTCAGGTGCAGGAGGTGACCTGGTGATCAGAGGAAGACGGTTCTCCATCACACCTCTGCTGCTGCCACTGCCGGCAGCACAAGCCTTGGCTGCCCCTGGTTACCTGAGCCTCAGGCTGGTCCTGTGCGGCTGGGAAGCCACCATCTGAGGCTTTCTTGTGCCCCAAGCCAGCCCTGGGTGGCTGGGGGTCTGAGGGGACTGGGAGACACCAGAGGCAGGCACGTGGAAAGGCCAGGCCTACCCCAGGCAGGGCTGAGGGGATTGGGCGCTGCCATCTTATGGCTCTGGGTGCCACCATCTTTGAGGGCATGGCAGTCAATTAGCATATTCCCTTCTTATTGGCTGTAGGTGCCACCATCTTTGAGGACATCACAGTTAGTTAGCATATTCCCTTCTTATTGGCTGTGGGCACCACCATCTTTGCGATGGTGTGAGGGTCAAATAGCATATTCCCTCCTCATTAGATAAAATTTATGCAAATGATAGGTGGGATCTTCCAGAGAGAGTTGTCTTACTCAAGACTCAGTTAACGGGTTTGTAATCTAATAATCCTTTGTATTTTGAGAAAAATGCCACTTAATTCCTAGAACTTTGAAATGAATAAATTATGAAATTTTATCATTTTTAATTAGCAAAAATATGAATATGATCATAAGAACATAATATGAGTATTTTAAAAATCTCTAATAAATCAGCCATGTTTTTCCCTTCTTCTTTTCTAAGATCTCAAAAGTAAGGAATTTTAGAAACTTTTGAACAAGTGTTTATAGATAAGGAGATTGAAAAAGTATGTGCAAAGATGTAAACTAAACAAAACACAACAATTTTCATACAAATGTTCACACACACACATGCACACCAGACACTCATTCCTTTTCATCTGTGCATTTTGGTCAGGAAAGAGGACTAAGAATAAAACTTTCAAGAACAAATTTAAATAGAAGAAAGATTTTTTAAAAATTTTTTGGTAAGATAAATTTCCTTTAAAAATACTAAATATGTAACCAGGGACATGTTGATGCTTTGCTCTTTTCCTCCCTACCAAATAATAATAATAATAATAATAATAATAATAACAATAACAACAACAATTCCATTTTAGGGAAAATAATTGACTTTTTTTGAAGAATGATGTGTCAATCAAGCAGGCTCTACATCACAGCCATTTATCTGGTAAGAGATTGACAGAAAAATAGAAGTCAAGGGAATAATTATCCAGGTAAGCTGACTTACCAAGTAAAATCTTGACTTTGACTAACCTTTTTATTGATTTCAGAGAGGAAGGGAGAGGGAGATAGAGATAGAAACATCAGTGATGAGAGAAAATCATTGACTGGCTGCCTTCTACCCACCCCTAACTGGGGATTAAGCCTGCAACCCAGGCATGTCCCCAGTCAGGGAATTGAAATGTGACCTCCTGGCTAACAGGTCAATGCTCAACCACTGAGCCACACCAACCTGGCTGACATTGCACTGAACTTTTAAAATGTGTTTTTGTGGAGAAAGATGAAGTTATCACAAGAGTCAGAATGTGACTGGGGGAAAAAGTTTTAATTACTTCTTTTCAAATTTGATAGCTTAGATACATACTTAAATAGCAGGTGTTATTTAAAAGTATGCTATGGTTTTCTCCTGCTATAACTTGGTGATCATTATTTTTTATATGTGAAAAAAAGCAATTATAATAAAAGAAAATTTAGTTATCCTTATGGGGGACTTCATGGTTACTCGTTTCACATGAATATATCTCTAGACAGTGTTAAATTGTTAAAATAAAATGATTACTAATAAGCTATAATATTCTCCTACATGTTTTATAACAGGGAAAGAACTTTAGAAGAACAGAATGGTCACCATTTCAATGATATTGCTTATACATCCATGGCCATCAATGCATGTTAAAAGCTGAATTGTGACATTTACTGTAGGGCTTCATTGGAATACGAGCAGTTAAGCTATAACGGCTTAGAAACAACCATCATGATTCCCTATGAAACAGAGGTTAAAGAAATGTAAAAGAAACTGTGTCTCATTTTCTCCTGTGGAAAATGCCTTTAAAAATCTTTAACATGTCCTGGCCAGCATGGATCAGTGGTTGAGTGTTGACCTATGAACCAGGGGGTCATGGTTTAATTCCCAGTCAGGGTACATGACCTGGTTGTAGGCTCAATCCCCAATGTGGGGCGTAGAGGAGGCATCTGATTAATGATTTTCTCTCTCCCCTTCCCTTCCTCTCTGAAATCAGTAAAAAAATGTCTTTTAAAAAATCTTTGGTATGCTTTGCAATTTATTCTGTTCTTTAATTAAACACAATATTTTAAAATTTGGAGTATGTCCCACAGTCAGAAATCTCTGACTCATCTGGGATCCAGTAGCATGCCAGGAGCTTTTTTTTTTTTTTTTTTTTTTTTTTTTCAAAAGATGTACAATTGTATATTGCAGAAGCCATGTTCTGGATCAAAAAATTCTTGTGGTCAATGGTATGATTGTTCCATTAGGTCTTATCAGATATGGCATGGAGACCATCATATGGTCCAAGGTGTCCAGACCTGCTGTGGAGCACTTCTGGGTCTCTGCTCCACTGAGTGCCAGAAGCCGGTCCTGTCGCCCACCGTGTGGTTTGCGGCACCCTTCTAAGTGGGAACCATGTTGTCTCTAGAACTCACAGGAGCCTATCAAGCAGTGTACTTTCTGGAGTGTGTACTTCCATCCTTTATTGTGGGAGATTTAAGGCACAATAATTTGTCTTTCCCTCTCCTTGGTTCAAATGGTCAGGTGAACTATAAATGTTACCACCTTTTTTTAAAAAAAGAAGCAGCTATGGATTCATACTGCTTTTATGTACTTCTTGACAAATTCCCTTGTGAAATTAAAATACTAAAATAATAAAAGTATATTTAAAATAAAGTTTAAAAACCTATACTAAATTCTCTATAAAATTATAAGTACACATTTCTGCCTTTAATTAGATTGCTATGTTACACCACTTCAACCTTCCTGAAGTCTGTGTATAACTGATAAACTTAATGCATATTAGTTCTCATTAATGTGAGAGAAAAAGCAAAGAGAATTTTGAAGATGACCAAAATACTTTATGTAGGAAACTAAGGATAAACTCCCAAACCTGAGGGATATGAAACTATTTTTATTTAAAGGTTAGACAATTAAAAAATTATATATGTAATCTGCAATCAATAAGATATTGCATTAAATTGTGATGATACATTCTGCAAAAACACCTAGAAGACATTGTTTCAAATTGTATCTTCTGTGAATTAGGGTAAACTTGATTGCATTATATAGATTCTAAAAATTATCACCAAGACAAAATATTTGGGTAATCTGAAGTAAATTCAATAATATATTAAATTGATTGATTGTTAATGTGAATTCTAACATTTTAATTTTTTAAAAATACACTGAAAAAGATCAAGACTTTAGCAAGTCTGCTCTATGGGGCTTATGCCACAATTAAACAGAAATGGTACAAGAGTTATTTCACTTGACAGAATAATTTGTTCCGTATTGCAGTTAAGGAAAATGATTAGAGCTTTTCGATTCAGTTGGCAAAAAGATGTTGAACGTGTTTCAAATTTATTCAACTGCTTTCTGAAACCTCATAGCTACTTTCTATAATTACCTACTAGATTTTCATAGCAACATCAGAAAACAGTAACAACTTTCATGTTAAATCACCCAGACTTCTTAAGTTCTAACCCTGTTTAATTTCCTATGGAACTTCAACATTTTTACTGATTACTCAATATCAATAACAATGTTGCTGCCTTCTTTTTAAGATAAAATTACTCTTTCAGCAGACAGGTTACCTCCTCTTCTTCTTCTTCTCTTCTTTCTTCTAAAATGCCCGTGGATGCATAATATAGTGATAATTAATTAAAGAAAATCCTTGTTTCATGAGACACTGCCATTGTTCATTCTCTTTCTCTAAACATTCTATAATCTTTATATATAAGAGCCTAAGTGACCATTAAGATGGAACAACCAGAACGACCGGTCAAATAGTCGCTATGATATGAACTGACCACCAGGGGGCAGGCACTCAACACAGGAGCTGCTTCCTGGTGGTCAGTGTGCTTCCACAGGGGGAGCATCGCATAGCCAGAATCCAGGCTCATGGCTGGTGAGCACAACTGTGGTGGCAGGAGCCTATCCCAACTCCATGACAGCACTACTGAGTCATGGCAGCAGGCACAGTGGGCCAAGATGAGCATGAGTGGCATGGCCCCCAGCCCAGGTTTGGGCTCCTCCCTGGCCACCTGCTGCTTGGCACACTGCTACATCCCCTGAGGGGTCCCGGATTATGAGAAGGATATCAACTGCTAGTGTAGGCCTGATCCCCGTGAGGAATGGGCCTAAACTGATAGTCCAACATTCTCCAAGGGGTCCCAGATTGCAAGAGGGCTAAGGGACACCCTCCCTGGACCCCAGTGCACAAACTTTGTGCACTGGGCTTCTGGTATACAATAAGTACAAATACAGCTATACTGTGCATATGCTAACTCCTGGTTCAGAATCCATTATACTTCATATCTTAACTAATAAAAGCGAAATATTAAAATTAACCGTTTTTCCGGGACGGGGGTAAGCCACGCCCACTAGCCAATCAGAATGGCTGTATGCAAATTAGCTCAGGCAAGATGGCGGCCGAGCCCTGGAGGCCAGCGCAGTGCCAGCGGCAGGGTGAGCGAGATGGGGGTGGGCCGGAGGGAGATGGCATGGTGATGGTTGG
>PVJC01045161.1:0-13797 GCA_004026665.1 Murina feae | reverse complement strand
CCTGGCCTGTGCCCTCTCGCAGTCTGGGACCCCTCGGGGGACGTCCACCTGCTGGCGTGCCTGACCAGCCTGGGTGAGGGGCTTTAAAGCTGCCCACAGCTCCCATTGACCCAACGTCCCAGCAAGGCTGGCTGGACGCAGGTCTCTGCAATTTGTTTATCTTCTATAATTGATACACTGTTCCTTTAAGCCGGCTAACGAACCCTCCTCTCTGCTTCACCTCGCAGCGTCTATAATGAAACAATTGTTACTTTTACTGGTTAGGTCTGGGCTGCTCTTTCCTTCAGCTCCCGAGGATTCTACGATTGTTATATTGTTTCAAATCTGTGTTTCGCTAGAGCCAGTTTAATCGGAGCTGAGCTGAGCAGGCGCAGCTTCACTTTCGCTCCTGCCACAATGGAAACAGCCGTTTACTCAGGTCCGTGAATGGCGGCCGCCATGTTGGCTGGGCTAATTTGCATACAGCCGCTCTGATTGGCTGGTGGGCGTGGTTTACCTGTCTCGGAGAAAAGGTTAATTTTACTATTTCGCTTTTATTAGTTTAGATGGCTTTATGTAAAAATCCATTAACTCAGCATATGATTATCTAATCTAATAAAAGAGTAATATGCTAATTGTGTCACTCCGATACATCCCAAGCCACACCTGCCATCCAATAAGAGCAACTATATGCAAATTAACCAAACCAAGATGGGAGCCGGCAGCCACGGAGCTAGAGCAAACAGGAGGTTTGGTTACCCCGGTGATGGGAGAAGCTAAGCTTTCCGTCTATCTTGGCCAGCTGTGGCCTCTACTCAAGGCAACAAAGTTTCAATTATAGAAGATAAATCCCAGATACCTGCTTCCAGCCAGGCTCTCTGGGAGCTTGGATAACTGGGGGCTGTGGCCAGCCTGCAAACAGTCCTCAACCCCTCACCCAGGTTAGCCAGGCACCCCAATGGGACCCCCACCCTGATGCGGGACACACTTCAGGGCAAACCAGCTGGCCCCCACCTATGCACCAGGCTTCTATCCTATATAATAAAAGGATAATATGCAAATTGACCCTAATAGCAGAACCACTGGTAATGACTGGTCACTATGACACACATTGACTACCAGAGGTCAGATGCTCAATGCAGGGAGAGCTCTGCAGGGGGAGCTCTCTCTCAGGGGGGAGCTCTGCTCAGCCACAAGCCAGACTGATGGCTGCCAATACATCAATGGTGGTGGGAGCCTCTCCTGCCTCCTCAGCAGTGCTAAAGGTGCCCGACTGCAGCTTAGGCCTGCTCCCCACTGGCAAGTGGACATCTCCTGAGGGCTCCCGGGCTGCCAGAGAGATGTCTGACTGCCAGCTTAGACCCGATCACCTGGGGAGTGGGCCTGATTGCCCGGGAGTGGGCCTAAGCCAGCAGGTAGACACCCCCCGAGGGTTCCCAGACTGTGAGAGGGCACAGGCCGGGCTGAGGGACCCCCCTGAGTGTGCACTGGGCCTCTAGTAATGAAATATAACTAAATATATAGCTCTTACATTTTAGAGTTAACCTTACTAGTGAAATGTTAGTTTAAAATTATAGTAGAAAGTAACTTCTCTCCAAAGTGGATACTTTTGTGCAATTTTAAATCAGGGTGGGGCAAAAGTAGGTTTACAGTTGTAAGTATTCAAAACACAGAGTTTATTCTTGTGTTATTATTTACTAGCTAGAAGCCCAGCATGCAAAATCGCACAGCCCCACCCACCCATGCATGCCTCATAGCGCATGCAGCCTCCTGGTGACTGGTCTTTGGTCATTATGGCTTTAGGGCCACTGGGTTTGCCCCACCCTACACACGTGTGTGTGTGTGTGTGTGTGTGTGTATACAAGTTTTTACCATGATATGGTATATATACACTGAGTGGCCAGATTATTATGAGCACCTGACATTTGTAGGCAAATTAGCCGTACCCTGCATCATATGGGATATGGAAGCTGAAGGCCTGTTCGAACACCTTTGCTGTCTGCAGTGACCAAGATAAAACATCTCCAATTCGCACAGGAATAGAAGGATTGGACAGTTGAGCATTGGAAAAAAGTCATGTGGTCCGATGAATCACATTTCCAGTTGCATCATGCAGATGGAAGAGTGAAAATTTAGTGGAAACAGCATGAAAGCACACCCCGCAATGCATGAGTACAACCCTTAGGCAGTGTTATGGTTTGGGCCATGTTTTCCTGGCATGGTTTGGGTCCTTTAATTCATGTGGAACAACGTCTGAATAGCACAACATACCTAAGTATTGTTGCTGATCAAGTTTATCCTGTCGTGTTGATGGTGTATCCCAATGGAGATGGCTTCTTCCAACAAGACAATGTGCCATGCCACAGTGCTTGTATTGGCAGAAGTGGTTTCAAGAACATGAGAGAGACTTTACCTTGCTTAGGTGGCCCCTACAATCACCACATTTCAATCCAATTGAGCATTTGTGGTTTGAAGTTAAAAGAGCCATCAGGCAGCTGGTTCCACAACCATCAAATCTCACCGAACTGGACAGTACTATTCATCAGGCATGGTGTCAGATTCTTCACATCACCTTTCAACATCTCGTGGAGTCAATGCCAAGAAGAATTGCTGCAGTATTGAAGGCAAAAGGTGGCCCAACGCAGTACAGATGGAGTAGTCATAATAATGTGGGCACTCAGTGTATATACACAAGTAAATTTAATGGCCTAATGATTTGAATGAAGAATTCAACGTTTTTACAGATACAAAGATATATATTTCTAAAACTAGAGGCCTGATGCACAAAATTCATGCACTGGGGGGTGAGGGTCCCTCAGCCCAGCCTGCCCCCTCTCATAGTCCAGGAGCCCTCAGTGGGTGTCCTACTGACGGCTTAGGCCTACTCCCCATGGTGAGCGGGCCTAAGCCACAGTTTGGCAGCAGAGGCTCGGAGCAGGTGCCGTGTGTGTGTGTGTGTGTGTGTGTGTGTGTCTGCTAGGGGCCTGCCTCCAGTCACACTGTGGAGGCTTGGATCAGGTGCCCTTCTGTGTTGATCTCTCAGGCTCCTGGCCGCACCTGCATGTTGTTCTCTCCTTTGAGTGGTGGCCAGGGCAGGCTGGAAGCCTGGGTCACCCCAGGTGACCCAGGCCCCCAGCCACTCCTTGAATGGAGGCCAGGGTAGGCGGGAAGCTTGGCTTCCTCCATCACCGGGGGGAAACCCAAGCCTCCAGCTACACGCAGGTGCCATCTTTGTTGGGTTAATTTGCATACTTGCTTTGATTGGCTGGGTGTAGTAGAATGACACCAATTTGCATGTTTCTCTTTTATTAGCGTAGATTGTGTTTGTGTTTATTTTGAAATTATATCTGGAGTCCTGGTATGTGAATACATGAAAGGTAAAAACTTATAGTGCTTCAATTATTAATTTAGGAAGCTTCTCTATTATTTACCTGTTTGTCTTCTACAGTAATCACAGTTCTAATTAACTCCAAAATCAAAATAAATCAACAAAGGGATTAAATGCTTCCTGTAATTTAGATGAGCAAGTTTACATTTCAATGTTATGTGTATGAGATTATGCTTATAACTACTTTAGGAGTTAAGAGTAAATATGATGTGATATTTAATGAAATTCTACTTGATAGACAAGTTTAGATTTATTATTGCATTCTTCAGATGCACGTAGTTGGCATCTGCTGGTACATACATAATTAATTTTGTGATAGCAGTGAAGTAACAGAAATAATCTGTAAGCTCAACTACACAGAAAAGGATACCTTATAAATATCAGACAGAAGTTAAACTTAAATGAAGAATAAATAAGCCTTTTTCATAATTACTACATAATATTTCTATATTTTTGAGGCAACATTCCTTTAAATTAAGTTAATATTTTGCATGTGTATTTGCTTAAAGGTACTGTGTATCAAAATTCTCAGAATCTTAAGAGAGATTTTAATTCACATGGGGAAAAAACAAGTAATGTATAAAAGCAAAATACTTTTGGAAAAGTATTTTGGGGGAAAACAGAAAATTAAATTTGGTATCCAAATAACAAATGGAAGAATAGGTTTGGAAATATATTAAAAACATTCATCATAGTTATTATGCGGGATTTGATATAAATGTACCTCTTATGTTAATATTAAGTTGAATGGCATATCTTGCTTGAATATTGGAAAATAAATTTTAAAATATATAAAACTTCAGTAGCATAGCCTTCTAAAATTTCTGTTGAAGAGATTTATTGTTTATAAATAAATCACCAAAATGAAAAATCTATGTTCACAAGAGAAAACAAAAATGCTGGGATTTATAGCACTTTTTCTATAATGAAAACTACAAAAGAGACTTTATATCTTATTGGACTATATAAGGGCATCATCTGGCTCTGTTGCCTATAATAATACTGATAATTAAATAAAATGATTTCATTTTTATATGTAATGACTACATTTAAACACAGCAGAAACAATCTGTATATCATCCAACTAAATTCATTTTTTTGTCTCTGCAATTACTTTCTATGAAATAAAGCAGGTCTTCAAATAACATCATTTTGTTCAAAGTTGTTTTACTATACCATTAATGAAATGCACTAAGAATCAAACTCATTTATACCAATTAGCCTTTCATAAAATTGGTTTTGTTACATGCTGTTTCACTTAAAGTCAGAGAACTTATCAACAATATTAAGCAAGGATTTACTATACGTGAGATGTTATTTAACCTCTGATCTTAATATTACAATGAAAGAATATGATTTACTTGAGAACATAAATTTGGGGATTTTTGTAGTTCAGTCTATTTTTTTGGAAGATATGTAAAATTTAAACTCTTGATAGTAGGAGTCTATATCAAATTAAAATAGTTCATAAATGAGAACATTATTATATAGATTGAAGCCCAGTGCACAACATTCATGCACTCAGGAGGGGCGAGGGGTCCCTCAGCCCAGCCTGCACCCTCTCACAGTCCAGGAGCCCTTGGAGGATGTCTGATTGCTGGCTTAGGCAACAAAGTATTGCTGTGTCATACCTTTAATCAATGACACAGCAATAGTAGCTGGTCCCTCAGCCTGGCCTGCAGGGACCTTACACTATCTTCATATTTTTGGATTCTTTTTTCTTTCGGCTTTTCCAATTGGGTGTTTTTTGCTTCTTCACATTTCATATCTTTGACTTGATTCTTGTGATCCTCTAGTCTGCTGTTGGATCTTTGTATATATTATTCTTTATTTCAGTCAGAGTTTGCTTAATTTCTGATTGGTCATTTTCCATTTTTTTGGTATTCTCATTAAGTTCCTTGAAGGTATCACTTAGTTCCTCGGAGGTTCATAGAAGATTCTTGAGTAGCCTTATAACTGTGGCTTTGAACTCTATATCCAGTCATTTTCTTTCCTTCGTTTCTGTCGTTTATGATCTGTTTCTTTGTCTTCGCATTTTGGCTGCTTCCCTGTGTTGATAGAGTGGCTTTCTGTGCTAGGTGTCCTATAGGGCTCAGTGATCCAATCACCTGGGGTGGACACTCTTGGTGTACACCTTTGAGGTCTGGGTGCACAGCCTTGTTGTAGTTAAGTCTTGATTGCTGTTGGTGTCACTGAAAGGAAATGACTTCCAGGCCTTTCTCCTTATTGTTTGGGGTTTGGAACTTTTAGAGTTCTGTCCCAGCTGCAGTCTGTTAGGTTAGGCTGCAGGCAGACAGGCACACAGCTTGGATGGGGTTGTAAATTTGGTGGGACAGGGTCTCAGAATCACCAGGTCAGAGCAACCTGCAATATCTGCCCCTCAGCTGACTCTTCAACTTTTCCCCATTTTGGCATCTCCATGCCCTGGCGTCTGCGCGCTCCTTAGTTTCTGAGTCTCAGAGCTCCGCGTCAGTGATTGATGTGGACAGCTCTGCTAGAAGCCACTCATCTTCCGCCCTGTTGCCCAACAGCCCACAACATGTTCAGTGCGACCCCAGAGCTTGTAAACCCCTTCCAAGCCGCAGACCCAGGTGCAGCCGCTGCCACCATTTGCCCGTGCCACCACCATTTCGTGTGAGTCGGTACCTCTCTGTTTTGGCACCAGGAACTTCTACTCAGTCTCAATGCACTCCTTCTCTTGCCTTCTACTGTAAAGCTTCCACTCCCTTGGTTCTGGAGGATGGCCATTTAGTTTTATAGCTGAATTTTTTAATGCGGTTGTGGGAGGCTGCGTATTCAGGTATATGCCTTATGCCACCATCTTGGTTCTCCAGAAGGTACTAATTTCATACCTTTGGCTGATCATTTTGTTTCATGTAAACAGGAAGTAAGACTAAAATAGAGATATGAACTTTTACTACATTGAAAGTATGTCCCAAGACACACATGAAGCAGCTCAGTACAGGGTGTGAGACTTAGTGCAATACCTTGAGAAAAATCTCTGTCTATTACATGACCACTCTGCTATTACAGTGTGAGACTGTAGTGGTTTTCCACAACAAAGCATAGTTTATTGATCTAGACCAGGGAAGTCTCTGAGCAAACAGCTGTAACAACTACACATTTTAGTGTGATGAGGAAATTTTTATGGTTGTCATATTTCATTATTGAAAATTAGTGGTCCAGTGCACAGATTCGTGCACTGTGAAAGAAAATTAATTAGAAGGTCACCAGCAGGACAGGAATGAGTGAGATGGGCCAGACATGCCCCATAGCCTACCTCCTACGGTCCCTCCCTAGCTGTCTGCAACTAAGATAGCACCACAGCTTGAAGGGTGTCTGCAGGGTGAGTGAGGTCCCTCCGGGAGGTGGGGTCCCTCAGCCTGGCCTGCAGGGATCAGGCCGAAACTTGCCTTCTGCATCATTGCTATAGGTTGGAGCATCTGCCTCCTGGTGGTCATTGTGCATCATAGCTACCCATTGAATGGGCGGGTGAGTGGATGGTCGCTTAGCCTTTTATATATGTAGATATCTAGCTTTCAACTAAAATCTATGAAACACGGGGGTGTGGTATAGGCAATAGGATCTCTTTCATAAAGGAAACCCAAAAGTTGGACTGATGAGCTAATACTTTAAATGTTACAAATATGTTCAAAGAACTAAAGGAAACCACATCTAAAAAGTAAAAGAATGTAATGAGAATGATATTTACTAAATAGAAAGTAAGAATCAATAGATATGAACTGGAAAAAACAGATTAAAATTCTAGAGTTTAAAAATATAATAACAGATATGAAAAATTCACTAGAAAAGTATAAAAGACATTTGAATAAGCAGAAGGAATCAGCATATTTAAAAGATAGGTCTATTGATATTATCAGTTTAAATACTAGAAAGAAACAAAAGAAGAAAATACCAATATACCAATGGCATACTAGATATGTATATTAGACCCTCAGAAAGAGAGATAAGAAAGGGACAATATTTGAAGTAAAATTGACCAAAAACAATTCGCAATTTATGAAAAACATTAAAATAGACTCAATAAACTCATGAGTCTCAATAAACCCAAGTTTCTGTGTACTGACTGAACACTGACCCAGAACTTCCCGAAGCTTTTAGATGACAAACATAATTTGTTTTGTTGGATTAGCCTAATTGTTTTATTAGTTCTCAATTCAATGAAATGAGAACCTGATGCTTTTACTCAGGAAGGAATGCTCTGATTTATTTGTTTATTTATTTATTTATTTATTTATTTATTTATTTATTTATTTCTCATGGAAGTCTTTTGGGATTGTAGGATGGGTGGTGCATTGTGTGATCTGGGAATAAGTTCTCCCCTCAGGTCTTTATATTATTTATAGTCAAGTCTTCTATGTTTGAATTAATAACACTGATTACTTAAACTCCATTCAGGAATGTGTTCATTTGTTAAATGAGTCCATATAAATATGACATGTTCTTGATAAAAACATCAGAATCATAAAAGTGTAATTAATGAGGAACACAGAATTTAATGGTCACATAAAAAAATTAAATTATAACTTTGGAGTTCTCACTGAACTTTGCTGACTATAGTTAGACTTTTAAGTCTGGAATATTCAGGATCAGCAGAAAAGTTTAAAGCAAAGTCATGAAAATGGAATTCTATGGTTTATGTGCATTGAATGTATCTGATACATTGAAGATAGCAGTGTAATTTATTAGATTGAGAACACTGGTATTCGTAGTAAAAGTTAATTTACATATGACAATTAAATATTTGGTACAAAGTCTTATAAAGTAGAGCAGGTAATCTTATAAACGTAAGTATTATACTTAGTTTATGCCAGTCAGCAAGTTGAGGGAGAGGATAATACAGAACATTTGCATTCATAAATGCAGATAGTAAGAAAGACTGGTCAATAAGTTTATAGATATGCCTAGTGGGGGGGAAGTTTTGACAATAAATAAATTATACCTGCTATGTTCATGGCTACTGTGTTTTGTCAACCTCCCCTAGTCAGTGACATTAGAATGAGGGGAGGGAAGAACTTGGGCTCACTTTTCCCACTCCTTGAGGGTCAGAGTAAAATCTCCCCAACACACAATTCAATGAATAAAATATGCATTTTTTCTGGAAGTATTGCCTAAAGAAAGACACAATTGACTTTTTTGTGTTTTGGACCAAAAAAATGTGTCATTTCTGGTTATTATGCATTTACGTACTCATCACTCTGAAGATCTTTTCATTGCAGGAATTTATCCAATTTTATGTCGTCTAGTGATGTCTTTTGTCTCTTATTTTTATTGTGCACCTTTATTGCTATAGAAGGTGTCTGTGCATATGAGTTACTGCCATCTTTGCAGTGTGACTTTTCTGGTTATGTTGGAGGTTTGGAATTTATTCTATTGCTAATACTCAAATATTTCAATCTCTTCTTTAAACTTTGGTGTCAAAAATATGGTTGCATACATGACATGAGTGTGAAAGGTATTTTCTACTCTAAAATAGTCACATATAAGCACATGTTTAGTCCAAGTATAAGTTCTAAAAGTTTCTGATTAACGTACACTACAGTTAGGGTCAAAAGTAATGTCATGTGAATGTAAAAAGATATTAATAACCTCATATAGATTTCTTGCTAACAATTTATATATACATGAAAAATATAATATGCAATATGTTTCATCCATTTTAACTATAACTCTAAATTGGAAATAAGCAATTACCTTTAAAATGAAACTGGTGTCAGTTTATCTTGTCTAGTGGAATAAATATATATAAACATTCCTATTAGCATATTTTATAATTAAAAAATATGAGAAACAAGACATAAAACTATTTTAATATCACCTAAAGATTCTTAATATGTACTTGATGAATGATTTGCAAAAATTCAAAATACTTATTCAAAACATTTATTATTTTGAAGTGCCTCCAACTTAATATAAATATATATAAAAATAATAAATTATATTTTATGTAAAAAAGGCAGACAAGTGACTATATGTAAACTGACTTGATTAGTTTTGTTTTATATATGTTACTATCTATATTAATACAAGGGTGATATGCTAATTAGACCACATAGACAGGACATCTTCCAGACATCCTTCCATACAAAGCCACAGTGGCAGGGGCCAAAGCAGAGGCAGTGAAGGGCAATCAGGTAGGCAGAGCAGAGCAGTTAGGGGCAATAAGGCCAGCAGGGGAGAGCGGTTTGGATCAATCAGGCAAGCAGGCAGGCGACAGGTTAGGAGCCAGTGGTCCTAGATTGCAAGAAGTATGTCCAACTCCCACAAGGGACCCCCCCTCCATGAATTTCATGCACCAGGCATCTAGTTGTTTTATAAAGATTATTGTTAAGCTCAAATATAGAGCATAACGGTTAGATGATATGTTCTAGATATGAAGTGCCCATAATCAAATCAAGTCTGTTACTTACTAGCCTTTGGCATGTATCAGTTAATATATTATAATACTGATTTCCTTATCTAAAATTTGTGCATAATAATAGTTAATTAATAGGTTTCTAAAAGGAGTAAGATTCTGTTTTTAAAATAGTGTTAATAATGTCTGATTCATAACAGATTATAAATATTGTTATTCTGATGATGATTATAAATTTTATTTAAATTACATCACATAAGTTTTAAGGTTTATGATGCTCCATTACTATTTTATTAAAATTTAATATTGAGTTTTCTAGTTATTCAATAAATATTTACCACCATTGTTTCATTAGATGTGACAAAGCATTTCCTTGGTATATTTTTAAAGAATATACCCTCACAATATAGGGACCCACTTTCTATGTGGCAAAGACAATCTGTCATATGAGCCAAGAAGGGCTTAGAAAGGGGGTTGGAGAGAAAGGAGTTAAAGCTGTCTCAGAACTGCAAAGAATCAGAGATTTTTACCTTACTAATCACATCAAAGTTAGCTTGCCACGCTGCATGGTTGTTAGCAGAAAATGTGTGACTCCTGGGTCAGAGACAAAGTAAAAATTATTACAGCAATATCAGTGGTCAGATTTTCAGCATTTGTGCCAATCCCCACAGAATTATCAAAGAAGTCCATGTGACATGTCCATATGTGGCAGCGTGTTTTACAGAATAAAAACTCCAAGTTTATGTAGCTTGAATCTTTTTTAATGTTGACTAAGTATGGCTGGTATTTGCTTCTGAATGAGACATTATATTTATTTTACTGCAAAATAAACAAACCTGACATTTGTTCCAGAGTAAGGTACTCTCTCTTTTTCAAGGCTGCTCTTATGCAAGTATCCTTGGAAAGACAGTCTGAGACAAAGGCAGTCACTGGTACCTTTTCTCACAAGAGGTCCTCCTTTTATTTGAAAATCAGAAGCAAAACATCCTGCAGGTAATAAACATTGGAGGGAGGTTCATGACTTGCAAACTGATTTTAATGGTCATTTCCCAGCAGACCCAGGGGTCTTCAAGGGGTTGATCACTAGAATTAACACTCTTACTCCCAGGTTTTCTTATTTCATGACTAAGTCTATCTTAGAACATATAAAATTTTGGAATGGTGAATTCTCAATTGAGAATTCACTGACCAAATATTTTACTCCTACCAATATAAAGAAATGAAAAATAAAACATAAAATTACATGGAAATATATACATTGATAGACCATATTTCTTGTGAAGGGTCTCATGAGAAATCATAATTGGCACTGAAAGATATGTTACTTAAAATAGACAGAGAAGTTACAACTAAAAGTTGTAACTGCAAATACCCAAAATGAAGTGACTAATTTCAAGGGGTTCTAAATGGGAAACAGGAGGCCATATGCACACCCACAGGGGCGGGGATGCGGACGTTGGGACTTCCATGCTTGGTGTAGAAGCACTGCTGGAAACTTGCCTCCCTGTTTTCATGCGCACACTTACCTCGAAGTCTCACCACCCAGACCCAACCCATCCTTTTGGAACTAGTCATCACAGCATGTTAGACAGCCAGTGGGAAATGTGTCTTTTGCAACAACTTGTGGTTTTTGCCTTCCGATGCTCTGGCTTTCTTTGTCTTTCCTGGAGCACCATTTGGAGCACCCAAATCTGTGCCCCCCCCCCACCCAGACTGCAATTCCTCCTTTGCTCAAGTAAATGCTTTTTATTTTTTACAGCCTAAACCTTATTTTTTGTTAACAACCTGTTTACTTGATTAGTTAAATGGATATATCCTAAAATTGAATATGAAAGAAAGCCAGAGATTTCCCTGGACCAGGGGATGAGAATAAGAAATTTTCAAAAGATAAAAACAAGCAGCTGTATTGTTACCAATGGGGTGCCCTCAGCATCCCCACCTGCTACCAGTGGAAGTGGAATTCATGCCACATGTCAAAGAAAGGCATTTCCTGAGACTTGCATGGGAGGATGAGTGATCTTTATTTCCATGGACTTAAAACCCTGGGTTTCCAATGGCCCATTTCCCTTCGTTCTGCCATGGAAAAAATCCAGCTGTGTCTTCAACAGGGCTAGAATTAAAGCCACTGCCTAGAGTTTCTGCTCCGTATCAAAGCACAGTCCAGTCTAGCATTCTGCCTGTGGAGTCCATATGACCCTAGGCCATGCCGCTGCTTAAGGCCACATGGCTATGATGAGAGGATAGGTGAGTGTAAGTTATGGAGAAAGAGATGAATAAGGGGGCAAGAGGGAAGCAAGAAAGCCAGCAAGTATGAGTGAAGCGGAAGAGAAAACTCCTTGTCTTTGGATTGTGTATCCTCAAATTCCCATGGGCTTGCATCGGGGTCCATACCCCTAGTCTCATATCTTTTTCTCAGGTTAAAATGACAGGAAGTACCTTTCCTATGACACCCTGACTTCACTGCTCATGCTCCCAGGAACCCCTTTATTTGATCCTTTCCCCAGCGATCTGCAGGGAATGGACTAGTGGGTCCCTAGTGAGTGTGAAGCTGTAGCTTCCTGGTGAAGCTGCCAGGTGACCATGTCCATCAGTCTGGGCTCCACTTTGCTGTCTTCCTATTATTAACGTTAGTAAACAGCTAATTATGATGATAACAGTATTTTCTCTCACCTGACAGAGGTTTTATTTTTCATGTTCCAGTGGTATTCCGCTTGGCTTTAAATTTACATATACCCAAGGTAGGTAGAATCTGTTAACCCATTGTATGCCATAAGTGGGGACCTTTCCCACACTCCACGCATATTTATTAAAAACATGTCTTCCCGGTGGAGATTAAAAATGGTGGCGGTTTAGACAGACGTATACAGTGCCTTGTCCCAGAACAGATAGGGAAAGCAGCTGAAACGAGTAGCTTCCAGCCCGGATTGGCAGTGGAGATCGAGCTGGCAGACAGCCTGCAGCTGGATAAGACAGAAGACTCCTGAGAGAGGAGAGAAAAAAACTATATAACCAGATACACAGAGAAGATAGATTATGGGGAGACAAAGAAACAGCCCGCATATGAAAGAAAAACTTGTTGGAAGAAATAATGACAGAAAACTTCCCTGAAATAGGGAAGAAAAAACCCACCAAGAAGCTCACAGAGTCCCAATCAAAATGAACCCCAAAAGACCAACGCCAAGGCACATTATAATTAAATTGGCAAGCACCAATGACAAAGAAAGAATCTTAAAAGCGACCAGAGAGAGACAGAAAGTTACCTACAAAGGCTCCCCAATCAGACTAGTGACTGATTTCTCAACAGAAACACATCAGGCAAGAAGGGAATGGAATGAAATATAAAAAGTCATGCAAAGGAAGGGTCTGAATCCAAGAATACTGTACCCAGCAAGGCTATCAATCAAAATTGAGGGTGAAATTAGGAGCTTCACGGACAAAAAAGGACTAAGGGAGTTTGTTACTACCAAACCAGCAATGCAAGAAATGATAAAGGGCCTACTGTAAAAAGTAAAAATAGGAAATGAAGAAGGAACACAAGGGTAAAGAATAAAAATGGCGACAAACAAGTATTTATCAATAATAACTTTAAATGTAAATGGATTAAGTGCTCCAATCAAAAGGCATAGGGTGACTGAGTGGATAAGAAAACATGACCCACATATCTGCTATTTACAGGAAACCCACCTCAGAAAAAAAGATACACACAGATTGATGGTGAAAGGATGGAAAAATGTTTTACAGGCCAATGGAAATGAAAAAAAAGCTGGAGAAGCAATACTTATATCTGACAAATTAGATCTCAAAGTGAAGGACATAAAAAGAGATAAGGAAGGCCACTTCATTATACTAAAGGGAGTCATTCAACAAGAAGAAATAACTCTGGTAAACATATATGCACCCAATATAGGAGCACCCAAATACATAAAAAAACTTCTGGAAGATATCACGGGAGAGATTGACAGCAATATAATCATAGTGGGGGACTTTAATACCCCACTATGACCGTTGGACAAATCCTCTAAACAAAAAATCAGCAAAGAAACATCAATCCTAA
>PVJC01045160.1:0-13811 GCA_004026665.1 Murina feae | reverse complement strand
TTGTTTCAGTGGGGCTTTTGTGCTCACTGCATCTGCCCCGAGTGTGTTCCTTGTGGATCTGAGTTTTATTTAGGATGGTCCCACTCTGGCCACTGGGTGGGGGCTGGCTCCTGTATCTTTAAGGAGGTGTTGAGTTAGCCTTTGCCTTAGGCTACTCAGCCTTTTATATGCAAAAGCCTCTGACGCAGCTTGGGAGGGGTGGGGCCTTGGGGAGTTTGCAGGGCAGGGTGGAGCAAGTAGCTATGGCTGCTTCTCAGCCCTGTGCTAAGAGACACTGGGTCTCTGTGTCCCGCGGTAATTGCTGCAAGCAACGCTGAGAGAAACCAGCTTTGGATTTCCTCCCGGTGCCAGTCAGTTCCCCTTCTCCGGGTGTGCGTGCATCTGGGTCCTCAGAAACTCGCCTGGAACTGGAGTTCAGAGCCGCTGGGAGTTTGTGGTACCCTCCGGTTTGAAAAAGAACTGCGTTTCCGGCGCCAGCCCTCTCCCTGAGCCCATGTGCGCGCCTCCGTACCTCTGTACTTTGCTTCCGCCACTCCTCTGAGTCTCAGACTCTTTCTAGTTGTAGAATTTTCACTCAGCCAGCCTTCCTGTGGATGTGAGTGGTGTCCGTGTTTTCTTTTCGTGGATAATCTGAGATAGTTGTTCCCGGCTGCATTTACGGTGTTTACCTTTTGCCGCCATCTTGGATTCTCCAACTTTACTAAGTTTTAATTCACATAACAAAATTGATCATTTTAAAGTGCAATCAGTGATTTTTTGATATTTTCACAAAGTTGTGCAACCAGTGCCACTATCTATATTGAAATATTTTCATCATCCCCCAAAAGAAATATCATACCTATTAGCATCCATTCCTCTAGCCCCTGCCAACCACTGACTGCCTTACTGCCTTTATGGATTGGCTTTTCTAGATGTTACATATAAATGGAATCATAAAATATGTGTGACCTTTTATGGCTGGCTTCTTTTTTTTCTTTAATCCTCATTCAAGGACATGTTTTATTAATTTGAGAGAGAAAGAGCAATATCAATCTCTTGCCTCCTGTACACACCCTAGGGATTGAACTGGCAATCTAGGTATGTGCCCTGACTTGAAATTGAACCTGCAACCTTTTGGTGAATGGGACAGTAATTTATCCAAATAAGCTATCCAGCTAAGGTTATGGCTGGCTTCTTGCTATTAGCATAATGTTTTCAGGGGTCTTCAATGTTGTATGTTGAGGCATGTAACAATACTTCATTCCTTTTTTTCGCTAATTTGCATTGTACAACTACTGCATTTTGTTTACCATACATCTATTGATGGGCATTTGGGAAGTTTCCACTTTGGGGTTATCCTATATAATAAAAGGGTAATATGCAAATTGACCCTAACAGCAAAACCACTGGGAATGACTGGTCACTGTGACACACAGACCACCAGGGGGCAGACGCTCAATGCAGGAGCTGCTCCTGGTGGTCAGTGCACACCCACAGGGGGAGCTCTGCTCATCCACAAGCCAGGCTGATGGCTTCCAGTACAGCGGTGGTGATAGGAGCCTCTCCTGCCTCCTCGGCAGCGGTAAGGATGTCTGACTGCAGCTTAGGCCCAATAGCCCAGGGGCAGGCCTAAGCCAGCAAGTGGACATCCCCTGAGGGTTCCCAGACTGCGAGAGGGCACAGGCCAGGCTGAGAGACCCCCCCCCTGAGTGCACAAATTTTTGTGCACCGGGCCTCTAGTAATAAATAAAGCTGCTGTGAACATTTTTTACAAATTTTTGTGTGAACATACATGTTTGCAGTTCACTTGGGTATATATGAATGAGTGGAATTACTGAGTCATGTTGTACTTATGTTTACCACTTTGTGGAACTATCAAACTTTTCTCCAAATTAGTTGAACCATTTTACATTTCGATTAGCAATGTATAAGGGCGTAATTTTTCCACATCCTCTATAGCACTTGTTATTGCCCATCTTTTTCATTATAGCCATCCTAGTGGATGTAAAGTTAACCTTCTTTGTGCTTTTCACTTACCTTTCATTAATGACAAGTAATGTTGAGCATCTTTTCATGTGCCTTTTGGCTATTTATATATCTTCTTTAGTGAAATGTCTATTCAGATTACTTGCTCATTTTAAAATTGAGTTATTTGTCTTTTTATTCTTGCTTCATAAGAATTCTTTATGTATTCTGTATATCTCAGGTTTATCCAATATTTTTTCTACTTTTTTTGTTGTTGCTTGTGCTTTAGTTGTCATAGCCAAAAAAGCATTGCCTAATCCAAGATCACAAAGATTTACACCTTTTGTTTCCCCAAAGAGTTTTATAGTGTTAGCTGTTACATTTAGTTCTTCTTTTCCATTTTTGTGTTTGAATATGGAATAAGGGAGGGGGATCTTTATTCATTCTTTTGCTTATGGATATCCAATTGTCCCAGCACCATTTGCTTAAATACTGTTCTTTCCCTATTGAATTGTCTTGTCACTCATATCAAAAATCAGATTACCATAAATGTATAGGTTTATTTCTGGCCTCTTAATTCCATTCCATTGGTCTTTATGCCATCTTTATGGGAACAACACACCATCTTAATTGCCATACCTTTGTTGTTTTCATTTTAAAATTGTGGTGTTTGACTCCAACTTTTTTCCACCCAGATTGTTTTGTCTGTACCGATCCCTTGTATTTTCATATGAATTTTAGTATCAGCTTATCTATTTCTGCAAAAGTGGCACTTGGAATTTTTATAGAAATTACATTGAATCTGTAGATCACTTTAGGTGGTATTGTCTTTTTAACAATATTAAGTCTTCCTATCCATGAATGCACAGTGTCTTTCCATTTATTTAGGTCTTTATTTCAGTAATGGTCTTGTAATTTTCAGTGTACAAGTCTTGCACTTTTTTTTTAGGGAGAGGGAGAGAGAGATAGAAACATCAGTGGTGACAGAGAATCATTGATCGGTTGCCTCCTGCACGTCCCCTTCTGGGGATCAAGGTTGCAACCCCCACATGTGCCCTGACCTGACCAGGGAATTGAACTACGTGACCTGATTCATAGATTGATGCTCAGCCACTGAGCCATACCGCTAGGCAAGTCATGCCCTTTTTTGGTTAAATTTAGTTCTAAGTATTTTATTTTATTTTTTTACTGCTATTGTCAATGGAACTATTTTCTTTTTATTATTATTATTATTATTATTATTATTATTATTTTGTTGTTGTTGTTGCTGTTAATCCTCACTTGAGGATTTTTTTCCATTGATTTTTAGGGAGAGTAGAAGAGATAGGGTAAGATAGATAGAAATATTAATGTGAAAGAAACACATCAATTGGTTGCCTCCTGCACGAGCCCTTACCGAGGCCCTGGCCGGGGAGAAGCCTGCAACCAAGGTATGTGCCCTTGACCGTAACCGAACCCAGGATCCTTTGATCTTCAGGCCAGCGCTCTATCCAATGAGCCAAACTGCCTAGGGCAGAACTGTTTTCTTTAAAAAAAAAAAATTTATTGTTCACTGATGTATATTGAAATAAAACAGACTTTCATGTATTGATCATATATCCTTCCATCTTTTGGAACTTAGTTATAATCCCTAATTTTTTGTGGCCTTTGCATATATAGTTTTATGTTTTTCCTGTACAATTTGGATGCCTTTTATTTCTCTTTTTTGCCTAATTGCTGTGGCTAGAACTACCAGTACAATGTTGAATAGAAGTGGTGAGAGTAAACATTCTTATCTTGTCTTGATCTTAGGGATAGCTTTCAATTTTTCAGCATTAAGTGCAATATTAGTTGTGGGATTTTGTCAGATGCCCTTTGTTGGATAAGGAAATTCCCTTCTATTTCTAGGGTGTGTTTTGTTTTTCTTAGAAGGATGTTAGATTTTGTCACCTGCTATTTCTGTGTGTATTAAGATGATTATATGGTTTCCATCCCTTTATTCATTAATATGGTATATCTCATTGATTGTTTTTCATATGTTGAAACAGCCTTGCATTCCTGGGATCAATACCAGTAGATCATGATGCATAATCATTTTTGTATGCTACAAGATTTGGTTTGCTAGTATTTTTTGAGAATTTTTGCGTCTGTATTCATAAGGGTTATATTTTCTGTTCATGTGATGTCTTTGATTTTGATATCATGGCAATACTGACATCGTAGACTTTTAGGAATAACACTGTGAAAGACCAACCTTATTCTGATCTCTTTGGTGGCAGCCAGGCTTATGGGTTTTCACCAAAAATGCTAGCTATTATTTCTGAAGGCTATGTGGAGCTGGCAATCATGAAATGGGATTAGAGCAATTTAAAATGCCTCAAAGCTCACTATCCTTACTGAGATTTTTGTTGTTGTTTTTTTCCATCCTCACCTGAGAATATGTTTTTTATTGATTTTAGAGGGGGAGGAGGGGAGAGAGAGGGGACAATGATATGGATCAATTGCATCAGTTGCACCCACTCTGACCAGGGATCAAACCCAAAACCTGAGTTTGTGCCCTGACTGAACCCACCACCCTTCAGTGCACAAGATGACACCCAACCAACTGAGCCACACCAGCCAAGGCAATTTTGTCTTTTTTCTTGAATAAGCATTCCCCTAATTGCTGCCAGCCTTTGATTAACTTCCATAATTTGAAAATTTGGATTTTGGTTATTATGTCCATTTCTCATTGCTTTTATGTAGGAGAGAATTTTTAGAGACCCTTACTCGGACATTTTTACTGATACCTCTGCTCTACTTTAGTTTTATAATATACTAGAGGCCCAGTTCACGAATTTATGCACGGGTGGGGTCCCTTGGCCTGATTGGCGATCAGGGCCAGTCATGGCTGGCCAGGGAGAGGCACAGTGGGAGGTTGGCTGGCCGTGGGAAATTGGCCAGCCGCAGCACGTTGGCTGTGGGAGAAGCACATTGGCCACCAGGGGGCAACTCCTGCAATGAGCATCTGCCCCCTGGTGGTCAGTGCA
Organism: Murina feae; assembly: GCA_004026665.1. NCBI lineage: Eukaryota > Metazoa > Chordata > Mammalia > Chiroptera > Vespertilionidae > Murina > Murina feae. Next base: position 8,859 of record PVJC01045160.1, on the reverse strand, counting down.
TGTCATAGCAACCAGTTGACTGGTCATTCGGTTGTTTAATTACTTAGGCTTTTATATAGAGAGATTTTTATTGATCTCAGAGAGGAATGGAGAGGAATAGAGAGGTAGAAACATCAATTATGAGAGGGAATCATTGGTTGGCTGCCTTCTACACACCCCTACTGGGAATCAAGCCTGCAACCCAGGCATGTGCCCTGAGTGGGAATTAAACCATGACCACCTACTTCATAGGTCAATGCTCAGCCACTGAGCCGCATCGGCCAGGTTCAAACTACTTTTTGAGATAAATTTTATTTAAAGTAATCCAGTTACTTTTTTTGTGTGTAAACACTTCATGCTAATTAAGGTACTTCAAACCATATTACAGATTTTTGCTAAAAATCTGTACAAATATTTTGTTATTAATATTCTCTTACCTAGGTTTTATATTTCTACTTTTTTCCTTTTTGCAATTGTGTCTAGTATGTGTTAGTCACAGTGGGAGATGCAGAGATAAGAATCTTAATCTTGTACTTTCTCTCTTCTCTTGATCAAAGTATTCCCAAGTTGACTCATTTGTTTTTCATTCATTTATCTATTAAACTGCTACTTCTTGAACTATTATGTGTAAGATGCTGGGTATGAATGAATAAAACAGAGTTTATTACAACTCTTGTCCCATAAGGGTGTCTCCAGCACAGAAGTTCTCCCACTGTAGACACAGCTAACTCTCATAACCAAGTGGCTTAGAGGTTAATTCCTCTCTGATTGCCTAACTCAGAAAGGGAAGCAGCCAAAATGCGGAGACAAAAAAACAGGTCACAAGTTTTTACATTCTAAACTGGAACCTGGTCATAGACAAACAATAAATTCTGTAATCTAAGGTAATGATAAATGCTGTGATGAAAAATAAAGCCGTTTATGAGGGTAGAGTGATAACAGTGTCCTATTTTAAATAGGTGGTCAAAGAATGCCTTTTTGAGGACATAACATTTGAACAGAGACCCAAATAAAATGAGTGGAATGGAATAAGCTATGCAGAAAGTTTGCAAAGAGCTTTCCAGCAGGGGAAGCTTCAAATACTAGATTATAATTTATTGTATACTAGTGGCCTGGTGCACGAATTCATGCACATTGAAAGGAAATTAATTAGAAGAAATACTTTAATATCGCTATTTTCCCATTCTCTATAATAGAAATGTCAACCAAATTCACAATCAACAATGACAAATCAAAACACACACATACGATTGGCACTAGCGAGAGCTTTATATGTATTGTGCATGTACAAGTCAACGTAGCCTTTTATAGATATAGAATAAACTTGCTTAGTTAGACCTGCTCTCTGATTTAGCTAAACTTTTTCCAGCCCAGTGAAGCATCCCAACTTCTCTTTCAGGTAATTGTTAGCAACACAGCAGTAAGTATCAAAATGAAGCAAATTATTATTGTAGATCACGCAAGGAGAACAAAGGGTAAAATATTTAACTGCAGCAGTGTTTGACTATATTCTGTGCAGTGAGAAAACCTGAAGTCATTTTCAAGGTCCACCATTTCTTACTTCTTTTCAGTTGGGTAAAGTTTCTAGGCTTTCTAAATGTCCATTTTCTCGCTAATGAAAAGGAAGTTAGATTCCACCAGTCTCCTATCTACCTACTCCAGGACTTCTGTAAGGATCAAATGGGATGAGGCACAGAAAAGTGCTTCACAGACATTTGGTTAAAGTGTAAAGTTTTCCACCTGGCTATAAAGCAAGTCATGTTCCTGGGCTGAAGAAACAGCAAGGAAGCTAGTCACTAGGGAGAACAAGCCAGGCGTGAAAACGTGACATCATTACCTGGATGGAAACTTAGCATATTAGCCTTTTATATATGTAAATTATATATTATATATGCATAGTATTTTATGTATTTATATAGTACATGTAGTATTAAAATAGTGCTTTAAAATATTTTTCTAAAATGTGATATGGAAAATTTGAACTGGAACGTGCAGTGTTCCCCTGGGCAGGATGGATTGTCCCAGACTCATTGTCCATCGGAGTCTAAGAATAAGATAAAGGTGGAAATTTATTGACGAACAAGCAGACTTCCATGTTGGGAGGGGAACAGAGCTGCAGTTTTTTGTTTGTTTGTTTGTTTTGTTTTTAAATCTTTATTGTTCAGATTATTACAGTTCCTCTTTTTTTCCCCCCATTGCTCCCCTCCTCCCAGTTCCCACCCCACCCTCTGCCCTTAATGCCCCCACTGTCCTCATCCATAGATGTACAATTTTTGTCCAGTCTCTTCCCGCACTCTCAACACCCCTTTCCCCCTTAGAATTGTCAGTCCCGTCCCTTTCTATGCCCCTGATTCGATTCTATTCACCAGTTTATTCTGTTCATCAGATTTTTTATTCACTTGATTTTCAGATTCATTTGTTGATAGATATGTATTTGTTGTTCATAATTTTTATCTTTACTTTTTCTTCTTCTTCCTCTTCTTAAAGGATACCTTTCAGCATTTCATATAATACTGGCTGGGTGGTGATGAACTCCTTTAGCTTTTTCTTGTCTGTGAAGCTCTTTATCTGACCTTCAGTTCTGAATGATAGGTTTGCTGGGTAAAGTAATCTTGGTTGTTGGTTCTTGCTGTTCATCACTTTGAATATTTCTTGTCACTCCCTTCTGTCCTGCAAAGTTTCTGTTGAGAAACTAGCTGACAGTCATATGGGTGCCCCCTTGTAGGTAACTAACTGCTTTTCTCTTGCTGCTTTTAAGATTCTTTCCTTGTCTTTTGCCCTTGGCATTTTAATTATGATGTTTCTTGGTATGGTCCTAAAGTCTACAGTTTTTGTGCCTTGATATTTCTCTGATTGGCCACTATTCCCCTTTGATTTGGTCACTATAGCTTACTCCTGAGCTCAAAGGTCGGTCAAACCTCACATGGGACATGTGAGGCCTTCCTTCTTTATTTTGTAAATATAGACCTTTTGCTACTCCCAGTTCCCTTATCCTTTGGAAATGTAACTGCTGCCTTTCCCAACTTCCTTGTCTTAGGGAAATGTAACTTCTGCCTCTCCCTTAGGGAAATGTAACTTTTTGCAGCTCTAGGTAGCCCGTGCTTTTTCCATGGACCTCCTTAATTTTTAAAATTCCCTAAACCTGCCTTTTACTCCTAAAAATTCCTATTTCAAAAGTAATTTTAAAAATTTTTTGTGCTTTTATAACTTTGGTTCAGTTCAATAACTGTTAGGACTATGTTTTTATACTAGTATCTTTATATTATTTTTCCCTTTATATTTTAACTTAAATATAGTAAAACCTCGACAGAAAAATGTCTTGGTAGTCAAACCAAACTTCTGTGTTTGAAACTAACAGTCCTTTCTTGCTGATACATCAGCATGACAAAAAAGCATCTCTTAGGCCACAAAGGAGAGAATGGGATTGTTCCTGGTGAACTCAACAATTAGCATAATTTTAAAACATAAAGAGGCCATCAAGAGCTTGAAAGAAACAATGATCACAGGCAGTTATAAAGAGGTAGAAAAAATATTGCTGATTTGGATAAAGGAAAAACTGCCAGGTGACACATTTCAGAGGCAGTGATAAGAACAAGTCAAGCCCTAACCGGTTTGGCTCAGTGGTAGAGCATTGGCCTATGGACTGAAGGGTCCCAGGTTTAATTCCAGTCAAAGGCATGTACCTTGGCTGAGGACACATCCCCAGTGGGGAGTGTGCAGGAGGCAGCTGATCGATGTTTCTCTCTCTTTGATGTTTCTAACTCTCTATCCCTCTCCCTTCCTCTCTGTAAAAAAATCAATAAAATATATTTTAAAAAATAAAAAATAAAGAACAGGTCAAGAGTGCTTCAACCTGATCTGAAAGACATCCCTAGACCCAGTGCTGAAAGTGATTCCTTTAAGACTGGATGGTACAATAAATTTTTTTTAAAAAAGTGTTTATTTATAGGTTAAACAGTACATTAGACATGAACTATATATAAGAATGAAATCACTTGTGGGTCTGGAATAGATTAATTCAATTTACATTCTTTCTAAAGGAAAAAGTGATTTGCTTTTCGAACAAATCACTTCTTCAAACAGCCTTCTGGAACTAAGTTCAAGAACCGAGGTTTCACTGTACAGATTAATGTCCCCCTAAATATGATAAATATGATAAATATAACTTGAAGGTTTTATATTTAATTGAAATACATTATGATTATTCTTCAAATTTTTGTTTACATAAGTGTATGTAAATTATTTGCATTATGTGGAATTCTAATTACTTATGAGTGTTTCTCAATAAAGGTTTAATGTTGATACCTGTCTACTCACTTTTTCTTTTCCTCCTTTTTGCAAAATTATTTCCTTTCCTCTCTTCCTTCCCTCTCTTACCTTCTTTTTCCCTCTCCCTGTTCCTACTCTTCCCTTCCTATTCTAACTTTGTCCCTTTCTCCTCTGCTCACATTCTATCCCTTTTCCTCCCTCCCATCCCATTCCCCTACTTCTTTCCTCACCATCTCTTATTTTTGTCCTTTCTTCCTGCTTTCCTCTTTCCTTTTTTCTTTTCTTTACTTTCTTCCTTCATCTCCTAATTCATCCTTTTCATTTCCCCTACCATTTCCCCAACTTATCCTTAACTTTAATACTAAAATAGCATCCTAATTTGTCTCTTAATAAGCCACTGACATTTTAATCTTCTTATTAGATCACTACTCTCTGCTCAAAACCTTTCTATGATTGGCTGTCCTTTGTCTACCAGTTTATTCCATAGTCTTCAGTACCTCTCAGATTATGGCACCAGCCTGCTTCTGGAGTTCAATTAAACTCCATTATACTCCTTCACTTCTAGCAGAACTGGTCTATTGAGAGAAGAGACACATTTCTTGTTCTCTGTTTCCATGTCATTTCTCCTATTATTTTCTTTGACTGGAATACTTAGCCTCTTATTCTGCCCGTTGGAAACCTATTATCCATCAAGGCTGTTAAATGCCCCCTTTCCTTTTTCTTGCTGTTGTTACCAGTGAGTATCTCTTCTCCTCTAGTCTTGATTATAGTTCTTCAAGATCAGGATTTTCATTCTTTTGGAATTATGTGAATTTTTAACAAGGTACCTTGAAGTGGTAAATATTTGGTAAATGTAATTGGTGTGCAGTGAGTTTTTTTAATTTATCATAATTTCTATTTTATTGTCTCCAGTTAAGGCAGAATGTAGGAGCCCTAAAACTGAGAGTTGGTCACAAAAAATGTCAAACAACCAGGTAAGCTTTCTTAAAATGAAATACCTAATAGCCATCTTCTTATTCCAATTGGTGGCTTTGTGGCATCTGACTGAATTTTGCAGCCTAATTTTCAGTCAAATTCTTAAGTTTTGTGGCAAGAGGATGCTAAAGTATAACCTGAGAGACATTAGATGGGAGGTTACACAGCTAAACTTCAGGATTTGGAACTAGAAATACCTTAAATCTTAATAGTTGGGTGGCTGGAGCAATTCATTACCTCTCTCAGCCTCGAGATCTTCATCTTTAAAAAGTAGATAAAAATAGATCACTTGTTTCTCTCAATACATATCAACTAAATATACTTACATACATAAATGAATGTATGTGTACATAAATATAAATGTGCAAAGTATATCTACTCTAATAAAAGTGTGATATTGAAATCGACCGTTTGTTTTTTTTCTGGGATGCCTAAGCCACGCCCACCAGCCAGTCAGAGCAACTGTATGCACATTAGCCCAGCCAAGATGGCGGAGGCCAGATCCCCAGGAGAAGCTTCAGATCTTGGCACAGAAGGGCAGACTGAAGACCTCTCTCCCGGGATCCAGGGGGCAGCCGAGGGTGGGAGCAGCCAGCCGGCCCCGAGGCTGCGGCCTGGATCGATCGCAGGGCACACAGACAGAGGCTAAGCTTCCATATGTGTGCCCCGTGATCCAAGCGGCAACCTCGGGGTGGGTGCAGCCAGCCGGCCCCGAGGCTGAAGCCTGGATCAATCTTGGGGCACACACATGGAGGCTAAGCTTCCGTGTGTGTGCCCCGTGATCCAGGCGGCAATTGCGGGGTGGCAGAAGCGAGCTCACACTGTGGTCCAGGGAAGACAGAAGCTGTGCCATTGGCAGGTCCCCGAATGGAGGGGTAGATGGTCCAGAGGTGGAGGTGCTCCTGCTTTGCAGCTGCAGTACCGTGGCTGCATGGGCAGCTGCCACCTAGCTGGGGCTGAGCCCTGAGCTGGGGGTTAATGCCCACTCCCTGTGGAAGCTTTAATGAGGGAAGGAGGGCTGCTCCTTCTCTCACATGCACACTGCCTCCCTGGCCCACTCTCTCACTGGCTCCATTTTCTCTGCCACAGGGGCAGGGGTCTCCTGTGAGAGGCCCCGTCTCCCTTCAGAGCTGGGGTGAACCCGTGGGAGCCAGGAGACGGAGAGATGGGCAGGGGGCGGTGGAGGGAGCAGCAGCCAGGGAGAGTTTCGGGGGAAGTAAGCAGGTGGGGGAGGGGTGGAACAGGATGGAGGGAAGAACTTTATAAAAGAGTCAGTCAACAGAGTTAAAAAAAAGAGGATGTATGAGTGAACTATAGGGCCTATAATGAAAACCAAGTATAGTTGTGTACTGGGGACAGATTTTAAAAGTAGAAGTCAGAAAAAGACAAAACGATAAATGATAGTGGATAATTAGGCAGATAGATAGATATTAAAACAGTGGCAGTAAGTAGAGAAGAATATATGGCAAAGGTAGGATGAGAGAAAAAGAGGGAGGGAAGAAAAGTTATAAAGGGGGAGCTGGTAGAGCTTAAAAGGAGAATGGGAAGAAGGAAAGAATAGGGGAGGGAGCAAAGCAGGTCAGAGGGAGGAAGTAAAGAAAAAAATTAAGGTGGGAAGGAAGGAAAAGGGGAGGGTGGGCAGGGGTAAAGATAAAGGAAAGAAGGAATGTGGGAAGGGAAGGAGGGTAGTAGAAAAATGGGAAGAATGATGGTGGACAGAAGTAGGAAATAAGGAGGAAAGAAAAGTTTATAAATAATGAGTCAGTAGGAAAAGTGTTACATAAAGGAGAAAAATTGTGAGAGGAAAAAGCCAATAAGGAAGTCAAATACAATTGTGCGTGAAGGGGATAAGATTAAAAAAGAAAGTTAATAGGGGTAACAAAGCTGGCAGGGGAGGGCAATTAGAGGGATCAGGCAGGCAGGCAAACAGAGAGGTTAGGGCAGGCAGGCAGGTTAGCGGTTAAGAGGTCCTGGATTGTGAGAGTCCCCAATAACTCCATATTGGAGAGGGTGCAGGTCGGGCTGCGGAACCACCCCCCTTACCCCCGTGCATGAATTTTGTGCACTGAGCCCCTAGTATACACATAAATGTACAAAGTATATACATATATGTGTGTATATACACACACACACACACACACTAGGGGCCCGGTGCACAAAAATTTGTGTACTCAGGGGGGTCCCTCAGCCCATCCTGTGCCCTCTCGCAGTCTGGGACCCCTCAGGGGATGTCCACCTGCTGGCGTGCCTGGCCAGTATGGGTGAGGGGCTGATGGCTGTTTGCAGGCTGGCCAAGCCCCCCCAGTGGTGACCCTTACCCCATGAGGGTGTGGCCCGCCTGGGTGAGTGTCTGAGGACCATTTTCAGGCTGCCCACAACTCCCATTGACCCAACGTCCCAGTGAGGCTGGGTGGAATCAGGTTTCTAGGGTTTATTTATCTTCTATAATTGAAATTTTGCTATCTTGAACAGAGGCCTAGTCAGGCAATGAAGCTTCCTGTTTGCTTCAGCTCCGTGGCTTCTATAATTGAAACAATGTTGCCTTGAGCAGAGGCCCAGCTGGCCTAAGCAGGCAGTTGCAATGGAAGCCTCCTGTTTGCTCTAGCTCCATGGCTGCCAGCCTCCATCTTGGCTGGGTTGATTTGCATACAGCCACTCTGATTGGCTGGGGACATGGCTTGGCTGGGGGCGTGGCTTAGGTGTCTTAGAGTGGTGGTTAATTTGCATATTACTCTTTTATTATATATCTAAACTAATAAAAGCTAAATAGTAAAATTAACCGTTTCTCCGAGACAGGGTAAGCCACGCCCACCAGCCAATCAGAGCGGCTGTATGCAAATTAGCCCAGCCAACATGGCGGCCGCCACTCACGGACCTGAGGAAACATTTAGGCAGCGTCCGTGGCAGCAGGAGCGAAAGGGAAACTGTTTTTGGCCCTTGGCGGGCAGGCTCCGAAACATGTTTCAATAATGTAACAATCATAGAATCCTTGGGAGCTGAAGGGAACAGCAGGCCTGGCCTGCCTTACTAAGAGTAACGAAGTCTCATTATAGACGCTGCGCTGCGAGGTGAAGCAGAGGAGGTTTCGTTACCTCAGCCCACCTCTCCTTAAAGGAACAGAATATCAATTATAGAAGATAAACCCAAGCAACCTGCGTCCAGCCAGCCTTGCTGGGATGTTGGGTCAATGGGAGCTGTGGGCAGCCTTAAAGCCCCTCACCCAGGCTGGCCACAACCCAGTGGGGTGAGGGACGTTCCTGGGGGCTTGGCCAGCCTGGGGACAGCCATCAGCCCCTCACCCAGGCTGGTCAGGCACGCCAGCAGGTGGACATCCCCAGAGGGTTCCCAGACTGTGAGAAGGCACAGGCCGGGCTGAGGGACCTCCCGAGTGCACAGAGCAGCTGCAGGGCGGAACAGCGCAGGACCCAGGACCCATGATTGGGAAACAGGCGGCAGGGTTGGAGGGCACCGGGAAGTGGGTAAGAGGCAGCAGGGGGTCGGCGGCCTGCTTGGTGGGCTTCCCAGGCCCTTTGCGGGGCACCGGGAAGCGGGTAAGAGGCGGCAGGGAGTCAGTGGCCTGCTTGGTGGGATTCCCAGGCCCTTTGCGGGGCATCGGGGAGCGGGAAAGCAAGGCTG
>PVJC01045159.1:0-13810 GCA_004026665.1 Murina feae | reverse complement strand
GGCCCCTGCAGCCTTGCTTTCCCGCTCCACGATGCCCCTCAAAGGGCCTGGGCAGCCGCCAAGCAGGCCGAGACCCCCCTGCCGCCTCTTACCCGCTTCCCGGTGCCCTCCAACCCTGCCGCCTCTTTCCCATCACGGGTCCTGGGTCCTGCGCTGTCCCACCCTACAGCCGCTCTGTGCACTCGGGAGGTCCCTCAGCCCGGCCTGTGCCCTCTCGCAGTCTGGGACCCTCGGGGGATGTCCACCTGCTGGCGTGCCTGACCAGCCTGGGTGAGGGGCTTTCAGGCTGCCCACAGCTCCCATTGCCCAACGTCCCAGCAAGGCCGGCTGGACGCAGGTTTCTGTGATTTATCTCCTATAATTGATGCTGTTCCATTAAGGCCTGGGGTTATCTCCTATAATTGATACACTGTTCCTTTAAGGCGGCCTTCTAACTAACTGAAGCCTCCTCTGCTTCACCTCGTATTGTCTATAATGAAACAATTGTTTCTTTCCTGGTTAGGCCGGAGCTGCTCTTTCCTTCAGCTCCGGAGGATTCTATGATTGTTACAATGTTTCAAAACTGCTAGAGGCAGTTTAATCGGAGCTGAGCTGAGGGGCGAAGCTTCACTTTCGCTCCTGCTGCAATGGAAAGGGCTGTTTACTCAGGTCTGTGAGTGGCGGCCGCCATGTTGGCTGGGCTAATTTGCATACAGCAGCTCTGATTGGCTGGTGGGCGTGGCTTACCCTGTCTCGGAGAAACGGTTAATTTTAATATTTCGCTTTTATAGAGTAGACTAGAGGCCCATTGCATGAAAATTCATGCAATAGGACTTCCTTCCCCTCGTTGCCGGCACTGGTTTTCCGCTGGCACCTGGGACCCAGACCTTTAGTCTGGCCACAGTGGAGAAGCCAAGCCTTGCTCTGGCCGCAGCAGCGAGGCTTGGCTTCGGTCTGTCTTCAGTTGTCTTCCATCTTCAGTCGTCTTCAGTCTTTGCTCTGTGCCTGCATATGCAAATTAACCGCCATCTTTGTTGGATTATTTTGCATACTCATCCTGATTGGCTGATGGGCGTAGTGGAGTGACACCAATTTGCATGTTTCTCTTTTATTAGTGTAGATGGTCTCTTGTACTTCCCTGAAGGTATATTTTCTTGAAAGTAAGAGTGTGTTTAAAGTGTGTTGATAAATATCAATCTAAAAAATGCTGGCTGTTTACTTTTTGGTTATCATTGGAAATTAAGGTTTCTAAGAGTTAAGAATTATAATTAAATTGGAAAGAAATCGTATAGTTTTGCTAATAGAAGGCATGAAGAATGGACATGCATTTTGAAAGAAAAAGTGAGTTAAAGTTGTAAGGAGGTTCGTGAAGGTTATAGAAGTTTTGTAGAGAGAAATGCTAAAAGGAAGTTGTATAAATGACACAGGCCAGCGAGCCAGGACAAGCAGAACAGGGAAACTAAGATAATAAAATAGCAGTTTGCAACCATTTAGAAAATCCAGATGCCGAGCAGTCCACAGCCATCTAGTAAATCCCATCTTCCTAAACCAAGGACAAATGAAACTAAGAGGATAAACCCCATTTTGGTATAGCCTACAACCTTCCAAACTAATGTCTCTTTCCTTCCACCAGACCGTTTGTCATAATTAAGATATATAAAACAGTTTGTCTCCAGTAGTCAGGCAGCTTAGACCCCTGATCTTTTCCTCCCTAAAGATCACATCTATGCCTCAGTTGTATTTCAGCTCCAGGCTCAGAGAAGCAGCAAAACCAGACAAGTGACGCTGTGGCAGCCTCAGGACCAGCCTTTACCTCCCAAGTCACTCAACGGGACCCTCTCAAGCCTTCACCAACCAGGCTCTTGGGGAAATCATGCTGCTGCGACTACTATCATGCTGCCAGCTACTATCAAAGTCCATTCCCCTGCGATCTCGACACTGCCCCCCCCCCCCAGCAGGAAGTAAATACGGAAGATATGGCCTTCGTCCCTATTCCATAAAACAAAAAGGCTGGAGTGTTAGGTCTGATCAATAATTGAATGGATACCCCGTCCCCCGGGAACTGACCTTTAGGCCATGTCACTATGGACATTCCCCTTTGCTGAGACCACACTTTACTTGCTGAGACCATTATCTTTCCCTTTAGGTCCTGCACAGACAATTCTCTGCCCAGAAAAAGCCTGCCTAGAGTCCTTTCAAACCTCTGGGGGCTGGTGCCATTTGGGGGCTCGGCCCATCTGGTATCCAGATGACCTAACAAATTCATAATTCCTTACCCCTTTCGGCCTCATGCGCTCCTCCCTGGGCGACCCTACCATTAGGAAGACAGGAAGGAGCTCTTTTTCAGGTGTTTTTTTCAGGTGTTTTTTTTTTTTTAATCTTTTTTTTTTTCATTTTGTCTCAGTGTTAGGTGTTTTGGTTTTTCTTAATTGATCTTTTGTGGGGAGAAAGAGAAACATCAATTTGTTGCTCCCACCAGGGGTTGAATCCACAACCTTGGTGCCTGGGGACAACACTCCACCAACTGAAAGACCCGCCAGCAGGGCCAGTGTTAGGTGTTCCGGAAACTAACATGGTTTAGCCAGGTTCCAACCCAAGGAAAAAAATTGTTTTCTCTGTCGTAACTTCCACTTGAGGAGTCACCTTCCTGTGTTTGTTAGTGGAACCACCTTAGCAGCTTACCTTCCTTCCATAACCATGAACTAGTGAAGACCCCACATAGAGAAAGGTCATTCAACCACTGCAATTTTCAGTACAATCCAATGTGTTAGACCACAACTGGGATGCATTTATGCCAGTAATATCTCTCCCAGCTCTGCTGGCTTCAGCCCCCCTACCTCTTTTGGAGGTGTTTTCTCAAAAAATATTTAAATCTGTTTAACAATAACCACATGCCAATCCCTTGCCTCGATGAGTTGTACAAAGGCCTAAGTAAAGTGGGCTCTCACAGAGTGTAAACTCAAGGACAGTCTAGTCTACACGAGAGACCTCTTGGGAGTCAGAAAATATGTCCATTATCAGTGAGAAAGGAAAGCTGGCCGTAACTCCCAGTAACACTCAACCAATGAAATGCCGTGGTAAATGCAACATTTCGATGTGCAATAGGAAGTTTATGAAATCTTACCAAAAGCACATTGCAGGGCATTCACAGTCCAGAACATGTTTTTCCACCACTGACATGGCTCAGTCAGAATAAAAGAGAGTGTTTGTCAACTTCCAGTCAAGATGGCAGAGCAGGTAAATGCTATACTCACCTTCCCCCATAACCACATTAAATTACAATTAATCTACAGAATAGCCATCATTGAAAAAACTACCTGAAGTCTAGCTGAACAGAATAAAGAACAAACCATGTTGAGACAGGCTGGAGGGGCAGAGATGTGGTCTGGGATGGCCCCATACCCAAGTGTGGTGGTTGAAAATTGGGAGGCATATCCTAGCTGCGGAGGCTGAGGAGTGATAAAGACTAATTGAAACTTTACGAAAATGTGACCATCCCTGGCTGGTGTAGCTCAGTTGGTTGGAGCAGCCATCTTCCCATACACCAGAAGGTGGCAGGTTCAATTCCTGGTTGGGGCAGGGATGGGAGGTAGCTGATCCATGTTTCGCTCTCATTTTGACGTTTCTCTCTCTCTCTCTCTCTCTCTCTTTCTCTCTCTCTCTCTCTCTCTCTCTCTCTCTCTCTCCCTCCTTCCCTTCCTCTCTCTCTAAAATCAATTAAAAAGCAAACAATCCGTTGGGAGGGTCTATGTGTTAGCAGACTTTGAATGTCATGTTCTTGAGCCTCAGTGTCCCACTGAACTCAGTACAGGATCAGCAGATGGAGAGAGCTTGTGCCCAGGAGAGGTGAGAGAAGGGACGGGGCTCCCGGAGGGGGGCTGTGGCGACTTCACGGGGCTCTGGGGTGGGTGTTGGGCTTGGGCATGAAGACGCGGTCAGCTGTCCCAGATTGTCATGGCTGCAGCTGATCACCAGGTGGTCACAAGGCATTCCCCACGGTCTGTGGGCTCCTCCAAGGGCCTGTAGGTAATGCTTGTGAAAATGTTCTAGTTGCCATTGAACTGACAAAGCAACTATTTTGCAGAACATGATGTTAATTAAGAAAGGGTGTTATCATAATACATCCTTTCATTTAAGGTTGCAGTTAGGTTAATTTCAACTACGAAATATTTTTGAGAGCAGGCGTCATGGTCAGGCCTCTCAGATGGAGTTCTTGATCAAGACGGAGTCTATCCCTGGCTGGTGTTGCTCAGTAGTTAAAGCATCAGTCCTCACACTGAAGGGTTATGAGTTCAATCCCTGGGCAAGGGGCACGCACCTGGGTTGCAGGTTCAATCCCCAGCCCAGGTCAGGCCTGTGTGGGAGGCAACCAATTGATGTGTCTCTCTCACATCAGTCTCTCTGTCTCTCGCTCTCTCTCCCTCCCTCTCTTCTTCCCTTCCACTGTCTCTAAAAATCAATAGAAAAAAATATCCTCAGGAGGATTAGTAACAACAAAGATGGACTGTTATCCCTATATTGTCTCATATGGGAGAAGCTAGGGCTTATGAAGTTCTGCTCTGTGTACACAAGAATTCTACAGGAAGAGCTCTAGATAGATAGAGCTCTATGTTCCTAAGTTCCCCTTCCCTTAACTCCCTTTCCCCTTCGATAAATCCCCCTCCACCTTGGCACTCAGGCCAGAGTACATGTGACTTCCGTATTTGCATGCACTGGGTTGCAACTCTTTCTTTTTCCCAAGTAAGTCCTTTTTGGTGATGAAACACCTCGTAGATATTATTTTTCAGCCAACATTTGGGGGAGCCCCCTGGGACCCCAGAGAGGAAAACCTGACAGCTTTGGGGCAGGTGAGCCACCTGGGCGGCTTTGACTCACTGCTCGCTCTCAGGTTCAGAAGCTCTCCAAGCTTTGTTCAAGAGTGTTCAGAGGTTTTATTTTTGTTGTTGTTATTGTTAAAAGGCCTTGCTTGTTTGTCTGTCTTGTCTGCAAATACTCCATTGTTGGCAGCTGGACAGCTGGCTTACCAACGACAAAACAGTCCGAGTCGCAGCAGCACAATCTGAGTGACCAGAGGGCAATTCGAGTCACTGCACCATCCATAATGTTTGCTGCAACAGGAATGGCACCAGATGTTAGACCAGTGGGGTCAGACCGGCCTCAGTGTCAGGCCCATGCTGACAGGAGCCAGGCGAAACCCTGACTGACAGTCTGAGAGTTCGAACAAGAGTCACCTGGGGAGAGGGGTTTGTAGTGGACATTCCTGATAGCGCTGTGGCAGGAGGGTACTGTGTTGTATGGAATGGAGGACAGTTATATTAATGTGTAGTTATTACAGTATTTATCTGTAATAAGTTCTTATTTCTTGAAGGGGAGCTTGAGGTCTACAATGGGCTCACAAGAGTAAGTCTCAGGTTGAGGTTTCTGTGGTCAAGGGCAACAAGTAATCAGGTATTTAATAGGGTCATAGACCCTATGAAAATAGAAAGAATAACACACAGGTTAACCAATGTAGCCAATTATAAACAGTTGGAAAGATTTCTAAATGCAAAGCTTTTGCTGAAAGAAAGCACGCAGTGATAATTTGATAGATTGCCTGTAGTTAGAACATTTCTGGCAATGTTATCAGATGTTGAGGTCTGTATAGTATACATAGATACAGCCTTAAAACAAAACTTCGAAGACAGTTAATTGTACTGGAGTTTAATACCTAAATTGGGCATTGTGATTTTTATTGGAACAGAATTTATCTCCCTAAAGTCATTCTTATTTTTATCAAAGAGACTATTAGGTTTTATCTTGACCTGATTTGCATAAACACAATGAGAATAGCAATTGATTACATAGGCTTTTTAGATTTACTTTGCTGAAATATCACTTATAAGGAGCTGAGCTTCATTTAGCCCCTCAGGGCACAGAAGTCAAGCCCCGTAGTTGGCCTCGGGCTTTGCCTGTAATGATTTGGGTGAATTCCTGAAGTTGTTGAGGTCCCCAAAAATGTCTTAAAGTTCTTTCTGCCATCACTAGGAAAGCAACCTTCATTCCTTACCTGGGAAGAGTGCTATAAACCAAGTGAACAAGCAGGGTACCGGGCCATTTCTCCAAGGCACTCTTATTGGCTTTAAAGTTAGTCTTCTATTCCTTAAGGCTTTTGGTGACATCCAGAGTCCTGGCATGTCTCTCTGAGATATGACATTCCAGTCAAAGTCTTGGTTAAGAAAATTGTAATTGGAACCTGGTTTTATGAAGAGAATAAATTCTTACTGGCTCTCTGCAAACAAACACATTGCCATGAGAACAATAACACTCACTCATTGAAAGTTATCAAATTCTGGAGGAATAAGGTAGGGAGAAAAACATAAATGCTTCCATATTGCTTATCCTATATAATCACCCTATATAATAGAGGTAATATGCAAATTGACCATCATGCTCTCACACAAGATGGCCTGTCAGGGGAGGGCAGTTGTGGGCGATTAGGCCAGCAGGAGAGGACAGTTAGGGGTGACCAGGCCAGCAGGAGAGGACAGTTGGGGGTGACCAGGTCTGTAGGGGAGGGCAGTTAGGGGTGACCTGGCCAAGAGGAGAGGGCAGTTGGGGGGAATCAGACCTGCAGGGGAGGGTAGTTGGGGGTGACCAGGCCTGCAGGGGAGTGCAGTAGGAGGGGACCAGTCCTTCAGGGGAGGGCAGTTGCGGGGGGGACCAGGCCATTGGGGATGGGCAGTTGTGGGGACTGGTCCGGCAGTGGAGGGCAGTTAGGGGTGACCAGGCCAGCAGGGGAGGGCAGTTGGGGGTGACCAGGCCAGCAGGGGAAGGCAGTTAGGGGTGACAAGGCCAGCAGGAGAGGGCAGTTGGGGGTGACCAGGCCTGCAGGTGAAGGCAGTTGGGGGTGACCGGGTCCGCAGGGGAAGGCAGTTGGGTGCAATCGGGCCAGCAGGGGAGCAGTTAGGTGTCGATCAGGCTGACCAGGGAGTGGTTAGGGGGTGATCAAGCTGGAAGGCAGAAGCGGTTAGGGGCAATCAGACAGGCAGGCAGGTGAGCGGTTGGGAGCCAGCAGTCCCAGGTTGTGAGAGGGATGTCTGACTGCTGGTTTAAGCCCGATGGGGGCAGTGCGGAATGCCTCCGAGGGGTCCCAGATTGGAGAGAGTGCAGGCTGGGCTGATGAACAACACCCCCCTCCTCGGCCAGTGCATGAATTTCATGCACTGGGCCTCTAGTGAAGATATAATTTACCAAATCATTCTAGGGAAATATATAAGCTTCCTTATATTTAGAGTAAATGACAAACTTAAAATAACACTGTTATAGACTTGACTATAAAACAACTGACAAAGACCCTTGCTCTTCTGTAAGATACAACATTCCAAGAAAACAATTTCTTGGCAAATAATAGTTATTATGAAATGACATAAAGTTTATATTCTTAGATTCAGTTTAGAATTTTAATATATAAATAATAGCCCTAACCGGTTTGGCTCAGTGGATAGAGTGTCGGCCTGCGGACTGAAAGGTCCCAGGTTAGATTTCAGTCAAGGGCATGTATCTTGGTTGCGGGCACATCCCCAATGGGAGGTGTGCAGGCGGCAGCTGATTGATGTTTCTGGCTTTCTATCCCTCTCCCTTCCTCTCTGTAAAAAATCAAAATATATTTTAAAAAAAGAATAATATATAAATTTTAAAACACTGCACATAGCTTATTGGAAGTGCGTACTGAGCACTGGAAGCATTCATAAATGCCCCAATGTGTGACCCTCAAGCAGCTGGAGCACTACTGCCAGAAGCCTCCCATAGGGGTCTACTGCTCTAGGTTTCTCTAGTGTCACTGAGCAACACCTGTTATTCCAGAAAATTTCCCATTTGAACTCAGCTTTGAATCTTTGTAATTCCTTCCTAGAGCAGACTGAAATTTCCAGAACATTTATTTTAATATTAATATACTAGAGGCTCAACACACGAAGATCTGTGCAAGAATGGGGGTTCCTTACCCTGGATGCCGGCACCACCTTTGCTCCAGCTGGAGCCGCCTTTCTGCCTTTGTTCCAGCCTGGAGCTGCCTTCCTGCCTTCCCATGCTGCCCAGAGGCCAGAGCGACTGGGGCAGTGCGGAATCCCTGCATCGTCACCATGGCGACAACACAAGCGTCCTGCCCCGCCCCGGCTGCTTGGTGCCTGTGTATGCAAATTAACCCAACAAATTAACCCATATTTGTTGGGTTAATAATATGCATATTTGCTCCTGATTGGTGGTGGACATCACAAAGGTACGGTCAATTTGTGTCTTTCTCTTTTATTAGTGTAGATGTATACTAGAGGCCTGGTGCACGAAATTCATGCACTGGGGGGGGGGGGTTGGTCCCTCAACCTGGCCTGCACCCTCTCATAGTCCAGGACCCCTCTGCAGACATCCCTTTCGCAGTCTGGGACCCCTCACTCCTTGCTGCTGCCTGCTTGCTGCTCCTTAGCACTTGGCTCACTGTTCCTTAGTGCTTCCATGGAGGCGAGAAAGGCTCCCACCACTGCTGCTACGCTCACCAACCATGAGCTTGGCTTCTGGCTGAGTGGCACTCCCCCTGTGGCAGTACACTGACCACCAGGAGCAGCTCCTGCATTGAGCATCTGCCCCTGGTGGTCAGTGTGCATTGTAGCAACTGGTCGTTCTGGTCATTGTGCCATAATGGTCGTTTAGGCTTTTATTATATAGACTAGAGGCATGGTGCACAAATTTGTGCACCAGTGGGGTCCCTTGGGCTGGCCTGCAGGATTGGGCTGAAACCACCTCTCCAACATCTCCTGAGGGGTCCCAGATTGTGAGGGAGTGCAGGCCAGGCCGAGGGACCCCACTGGTGCACGATAGGAGCAGGGAAGGGATGCAAGAGGTTGGCCAGCTGAGGAGGGACTACCGGAGAGCTCCAGGGTGTGTCTGGCCCATCTTATTCAGTCCCAGTGGGCTGGACCCCAGTAGCAAGCGAACTTACTGGTCAGAGCGTCTGCCCCCTGGTGGTCAGTGCATGTCATAGCAAGAGGTTAAGTGACCTTAGCATATCATTAGCATATTATGCTTTGATTGGTTGAATGGTCAACTGGACACTTAGCATATTAGGATTTTATTATGTAGGAAAATTAAACATAGTTATTTATTTTTTTAGGGCTAGATCTTATTTATTTGTTTGTTTGTTTGTTTTAAAATAAATATTTATTGTTCAGATTATTACAGTTGTTCCTCTTTCCCCACGACAGCTCCCCTCCACCCAATTCCCATCCCATCCTTGCCCTTACCCCCCCACACTGTCCTCGTCCATAGGTGTACGATTTTTGTACAGTCTTTTCCTGCACCCCCCGACACTCCTTTCCCCCAGAGACTTGTCAATTTATTTCCTTTCTATACCCCTTATTCTATTCTATTCACCAGTTTATCCTGTTCATCAGATTTTTTATTCACTTGATTTTTAGATTCACTTGTTTATAGATATGTATTTGTTGTCACTTTGTTGTTCATAATTTTTATCTTTATCTTTTTATTCTTCTTCCTCTTCTTAAAGAATACCCTTCAGCATTTCATATAATCCTGGTTTGGTGGTGATGAACTCCTTTAGCTTTTTTTTTTGTCTGTGAGGCTCTTTATTTGACCTTCAATTCTAAATTATAGCTTTGCTAGGTAAAGTAATCTTGGTTGTAGGTTCATGCTATTCATCATTTTAAATATTTCTTGCCACTCCCTTCTGGCCTGCAAAGTTTCTGTTGAGAAATCAGCTGACAGACATATGGGTGCTTCCTTGTAGGTAACTGTTTTTCTCTTGCTGCTTTTAAGATTCTCTCTTTGTCTTTTGCCTTTGGCATTTTAGTTATGATGTGTCTTGGTGTGGTCCTCTTTGGATTCCTTTTGTTTGGGGTTCTCTATGCTTCCTGGACTTGTAAGTCTTTCACCAGGTAGGGGAAGTTTTCTGTCATTATTTCTTCAAATAGGTTTTCAATATCTTGCTGTCTCTCTTCTTCTGGCACCCCTATAATTCTGATGTTGGTATGCTTGAAGTTGTTCCAGAGACTCCTTACACTATCTTCATATCTTTGTATTATTTTTTTCCTTTTGCTTTTCCAGTTGGTTGTTTTTTTGCTTCTTTGTATTTCAAATCTTGGTCTTGATTCTTGGGATCCTCTAGTCTGCTGCTGGATCTCTGTATATTATTTTTTATTTCAATCAGTGTATGCTTAATTTCTAACTGGTCCATTTTCATATCCTTGAGGGTCTCACTATATTTCTCAGAGGTTTCTAGAAGATTCTTGAGTAGCCTTATAACCATGGTTTTGAACTCTATATTCAGTAGCTTGCTTTCCTCCATTTCTCTCATTTGTGACCTGTTTCTTTGTCTTCACATTTTGGCTGCTTCCCTGTGTTGATAGAGTGGCTTTGTGTGCTAGGTGTCCTGTAGGGCCCAGTGGCTCGGCCTCCGTAATTATCTGAGGTGGACACTCTTGGTGCACCCCTTTGTGGGCTGTGTGCACAGTCTTGTTGTAGTTCAAGCCTTGATTGCTGTTGGTGTCACTGGGAGGAATTGACCTCCAGGTCAATTGGCTGTGAGAATCAGCTGTGTCCATGGTGGGAGAACTTCTGTGCTGGAGACACCCTTATGGGGCAAGACTTGCTTCAGTGGGGCTTTAATGCTCACTGAGTCTGCCCCTGATTGTGTCCCTTATGGATCTGAAGAATTGTAATCTGAATGGTCTCACTCTGACCACTGGGTAGACTGGCTCTTGAATCTCCAAGGAGGTGCAAAGTCAGCCACTGCCTGAGGCCACCCAGCAGGAGCTACAGAGAGATCTACAGATTCCTCCTTTTTGTTTGGGTTTTGGAGATGCCCAGATGAGGCGCAGCTGTGAAGTAATGCAGGCTGCTGTTGAACCTTAGGCCTTCTTTTGGAAGCTCTGTGGTTCTCTGACCCAGCTACAGTTTGACAGATTTTTAGGTGGAGAAAGGCCGGACCATTAGTATACAAAAGCCTCTGTGCACATCTTGGGTGGGGTTGTAAATTGGGTGGGGCGTGGTCTCAGGGAGTCACGGGATGGTGCAAACAGCAATGGATGCCGACATCCCTCACCTGATAGGTCCCTGGATCTCTGTGTCCTGTGGCCCGGGCAGGAACAATGAACGCTGCAAGCACCTCTGCGAGAAAGCTGCCCTCACACTCCAGCCCGATGGCAGACAGTCCAGTTTCTCTCCGTATGAGTCTGGGTCCCCAAATTCTCACCCGGAGCTCGATTTCAGAGCAATCAGGAGCTTGTATCTCCCTCCTGGTTGAAAAAGACCACAGCTTCCCCAGCTCTCAGCCCCTTTTGCACACCTCAGCTTCCCATGTAATTTTTTAAGCTTCTTTTGAAATTTAAACTTTGGAAAGACTGTCAAATATACTTAACCAAAAAGTCTACACTAATAAAAGAGAAATATGCAAACTGGTGTCACTCCACTACGCCCACCAGCCAATCGGGATGAGTATGCAAATTAACCCAACTAAGATGGTGGTTAATTTGCATATGCAGGCACAGAGCGAAGACTGAAGAGGCTTGGCTTCTCTGCTGCAGCCGGACCGAAGGCCTGGGCCCCGGGCGCCGGCCGCCAGGGGAAGGAAGGCCTGTTGCGTGGATCCTCGTGCAATGGGCTTCTAGTTATAAGTCCTTTGTGAATTTAGGTAAAATACACATACCGCTTTATGGTAATAACTTTAAAAGATATTAATTATACTTAAACTTAATATTAAGTATGTTTAATTAAATATTTTAATATTAAATATTTTGTCTAGACCATGGGATCTTATTTAATTTTCTGTAGCCCAACAACATACTATACCGCAGTAGTGCCATCGGAGCCAGAAAACACATTATAGATAATATATAAACAAATACATAGAGACCATATATATGATTCAAATTACTAATGTTGTAGAGAAGACTTAAGATTTTTCATTTGCTCCTGATGTCTTTCAAGGAAGCTAGAAAAGGGGAGAGAAGTTCCCAAACACCAAACAGGAAGACCTGTTGAATTTTTAATGAAAGTGTCAAGGGCTGTGAATGAGCAGTGGAAACAGACAGTCTGTCTAGGCTTCAATCTAAGGGCTTAAGCAACAGACACATCGCTTCGGCTTACTGAAAAGTTACAAATGACAAGAGTGGAATTGTTGGAAATGCTGGGAGATGTCAGTGACCAGGTGGCGACCCCGTGACCGGCGGGCAGGTATGACTCTGGACTTGGTATTACTCCGCAGCTGGACAGGCAGATTCCCCCCACCCAGCTCTGGGTCCACTGGGGAGCGATGAGGGGGGAAGGGGACTGGAGCCCGACCGGCTGTTTACAAACATAAAACATTTACAAGCTTTTGCAACCTTCACAAGCTTTTACAAATCCTTCTACAATTTGCACAAACCTTTCACCCATTCAGGAATAACCATCATTAGAATAATTCCATTTTCATCCTTGTCCTGCAAACATGTATTTTTATACTTTATGCCTTCTATTACAAAATCCATATCATTTTTCCAACTTAATTTGAACTTTTAACTCTTAGAAACTTTAATTCTAATAACCAAAAAGCAAATAACTAGTATTCCTTAGATTGATGTTTATGCACACTTAAACATACTCTTAAAGAAAACACACCTTCAACAAAGCAAAAGACATTATGTTAACAGTCCCAAATCCACTTTATAAACTTTCTATAATAAAAAGCTAAGAGCAGGCAAACTTAAAACTTGTCTAGCAATTAATGTTTTAGTATTTCATGTTATTTTTAAATACATTTTAAAATCTTTATTGTTGCAAGCATATGTCCCCTTTTCCCCCATTGAGCCCTTTACCCGGCCCTGCCGTCCACCCCAGGCCTCCGCCCTCCTGTTGTCTGTGTCCATGGATTTGCATATATGCATACAAGGTCTTTGGTTGATCATTGGCCACTCACCCCCCTCCCCTGCCTTCCCTCTGAGATTCCGCAGTCTGTTCCATGCTTATCTGGATCTCTTTTGTTCATTAGATTCCACATATGAGTGAGATCATGTGATACTTCTTTTCTCTGACTGGCTTGTTTCACGTAGCGTGATGCTCTCCAGGTCCCTCCGTGCTGTCTCAAAGGGTAAGAGATTCTGGTTTTTTACTGCTGCATAGTATTCCCTGGTGTAGATGTACCACAGCCTTTTTATCCACTCATCTGCTGATGGGCACTTAGGCTGTTTCCAAATCTTTGCTGTGGTAAATTGTGCTGCTGTGAACATAGGGATGCATATGTCCTTTCTGATTGGTGTTTCTGGTTTCTTAGGATATATTCCCAGAAGTGGGATCACAGGGTCAAATGGCAGTTCCATATTTAACTTTTTGAGGAAACTCCATGCTGTTCTCCACAGTGGCTGCACCAGTCTGCATTCCCACCAGCAGTGCACGAGGGTTCCCTTTTCTCCACATCCTCTCCAGCACTTGTCATTTGTTGATCTGTTGAGGTAGCCATTCTGACAGGAGTGAGATGGTACCTCATTGTTGTTTTGATTTGCATCTCTCTGATCAGTGACTTTGAGCATTTTTTCATATGTTCCTTGGCCTTCTGTATGTCCTCTTTGGAGACGTGTCCATTTAGGTTCTTTGCCCATTTTTTAGTTGGATTGTTTGTCTTCCCTTTGTTAAGTTGTATTAATTCCCATATATTTTGGATATTAACCCTTTATTAGATGTATCATTGACAAATATGCTTCCCATACGGTGGGCTCCCTTTTCGTTTGATGGTTTTGTTCACTGTGCAGAGGGTTTTTATTTTTATGTAGTCCATTTCTTTTCTTTTTCTTTTTCTTTTTTTTTTTTTTTT
>PVJC01045158.1:0-13825 GCA_004026665.1 Murina feae | reverse complement strand
CGTTTTCAGGCTTTCAGGCTGCCCACAGCTCCCATTGACCCAAGGTCCCAGCGAGGCTGGCTAGAATCAGGTTTCTGGGGTTTATTTATCTTCTATAATTGAAACACTGTTGCTTTGAGCCAAGGCCTAGGCAGGTAAGGAAGCCTCCTGTTTGTTTCAGTCGTGGCTTCTATAATTGAAACATTGTTACCGTGAGCAGAGGCTCAGCCAGCCTAGGCAGGCAGTTACAACAGAAGCCTGCTGTTTACTCTAGCTCTGTGGCTGCCATTCGCTGTCTTGGCTGGGTTAATTTGCATACAGCCACGCTGATTGGCTGGTGGGCATGGCTTAGGCATCCCAGAGAGATGGTTAATTTGCATATTACTCTTTTATTAGATTAGATAAGGGAGAAAGTGCTCAATGATTCAAATAATCAATTTCATAAAGAAAAATTAAAAATAGTTATTTAATGTGTAAGGAACAGAAATTATTTTTTGAGCAATAGTGTATTTCAATGTGTTTTAGAAAATTTACTCAAACTAGTTAACTCTATGAGAAAAAAAAGAGAATAAGACTTGTCAGGGAGCATTGGGTACACCAAAAATATATTAACATTTCCAGGAGTCTATTTGACTATGTTAACAATTGTCTATTAAGTTGCCAGTTGCCTAAAACTTACTGAGCTAGATATTATACAGAGCATGAGTCAGCAGAAATAATGGCCTTATCCAATTTGAGTTCAATGAATAATGATTTATAGCAATATAATTCTAGAAATTACAAGTAAATTAAATCCTTCTTAAATAGTCTAATGAAAATTAATTTACAGGGAGGGATAGTTGACATCAAGTTTTAGTGAAAATCAGAAAAGCAGAAGATGGAAATCTAATGCTATAATGATCAATTGTGGGTTTTCTGTGATATAAATAAGGTATTGATCATATGAAGAGGGTCAGTATCAACCAAAGAGGGTAAATGTGTAGAGAGTTCAGCAAAACAGAAGTCAGAAAACACAAAATCATAGTTTGCATTCAAAGAGAGAAGCCTGATCGCCTGAGCAGTGCGCTCAATTTCAAAACCTAGAAAGCTCACCAAGTTTTCACATTATCTGGGGAAATTATTAACATTATTGAACTCTCGCTCTGATTCCTACCTTCCTTGGGTTCCCTGAACACTGCATGGTAAAACTGTAAATTCTACACCGTACTTTCACGTACTTTGATCTCTGTAAAACATACTTCTCCCTTTTCATATTATAACTTGAAATGCTGGTTTATACATTGATCTATTTTAAGTTGTCAGTGTATATTGATCCTCCAAACTTCTACATGTCAAAGTATATGACAAAAAATCAACCTTCTAGACATGTAATCTGAGAGTCCAACCCTTTCACACAGCGATCCCACTAAATCCTTTACAACTAGTGAATCCTTAACCTAATAGACAGCCAATAACTGTCTTCTTTGTCCTAACTACAACAGCACTTACATTTTTGCTCCGAAGCCATTATCACCAACACCTAATTACATATCTGCACCATATAATTTCTGGATCCCAGGATTAACATAAAGTTGAATGTGCATACTATCTGGGATTAGAAAGCCATTTGTACCACCATGATTCCTGGAGTAGGACTTGGGGTTTTGCCACATTTTCTAGAAACCTATGTCATTGCAAAGACAGGTACACCTTTCTGTAATCCCATTCCATAGATAGCTGAAAAAACCATGCACCTGGGAAAGCAATCCCAGGAACTGTGAAGTGTGGCTGGCTCTCCAAGCCTTTGGACAAGTCTGAAGTGGTCGCTGGTATCACAGCCACCATAAGTCACTCTGCTGTCATCTGTCTTGTGTAGGTTGTGGTGAGTGGTAACCCCTACAGATCCACAGAATTAATGGCTGGATATGTTGCTGCCACTACAGCAGCAGGGATATCTGTTCCATTCCAGGAAGCGGTTGTTCATAGCCTGCCAACTAGGTGCTCCTAATGCTTCTTTTGGAGTCAACACTTCATGAGTTAGGTTGTTTGTCAGATTAAGGTAAACACATTGCTCAGAGATTATTTAAGACCAAGAGACATTTAAAGACTAGTATGGATGGACCTACGAGATTTTCTCAGGGAATGACAAACAGGTTTCAACTCCCAGCCCATTTCTAAATGATTGATCATAGCCACCAACCCAATAGTTGATGCTATGTATTATTTAAAAACAAATCTGAAACTCTGCCTAGACTCAGTGGTAGGAAATACCCTGTTAAGTCATCATGTCAGTCGTGTGTGTAAAAGCCACTTCTTAAAATATCTTCCAAATGTAGGACACTCCTAATCTTTTCCAAACCTCTTACTTTATAATTGGGGAGATTGAAATTTAAAGAAAAAAATTGCCTGTATTATCATTTACTTCTTCTCAATGAATCATCCTAGGAAGAAAAAAGAGTCATTGATGCCCTAACTATGGGGATAGTGGAGATTTCATTATCTTCTTCACTATAAAAAATAGAAGTGTCACTCCTTACAGAGAATTCTCCTGGATGTGGAAGTCGAGCATCGCTGTTTTAGATATTCTATCATTATAAAGACCTGGACCTAAATTTTAAGGAATATTTAGGAGAAGAAAGATTGTATGCCTAATAAATTTCTATCATGTTGAATTCAGGTTTTATAAATTGTTAAAATTGTATTGGCAAGAGAGTATGTGTGATGAGAAAATTAGGAACGATTTTTGAAAAACTTTGAAGGGGTGTTCAGTACAGGAAGGAGGGCTTTGAATACTGGGAGATTTTAGAATCACCTATATACACCAGGGTTTCTCAACCTTGACAATACTGACATTTTGGGCCGGATAATTCTTTATAGCGGTATACTACCCTGACATTGTAGGATGCTCAGCAGCATCCCTGGTCTCTATTCACTAAATGCAAGAAGCAGCCCCTGCCCAAGTTTTCAAAACCAAAAAATGTGTCCAGACATCGCCACATGTCTCTTGGGAAACAAAAGCATCTCAGTAGTAAGACAACCTCTAATCTAACTAAATCAGTAGCTAGAAAAAGTCTCTGGAAATTATTACAAAAGAAAGCACATGATGAGGGCTTTAAGGAAGATTAATCTGTCATTATAGCAGGATGGATGTTTTATTTAAACGTTTAACTTACCTATTTATATGATATTTTAGAGTGTTTTAAATGGGTAGTTTAAAAGAAATTTAGTGAAGGAAGAAATGTCTTTTAGGAAACAATGTTATTTAATTTTTTGTTTTTTCAAAAATATTTATGCTCTAAACATGGGAATAGGAGGGTCACTGGAGATATGGTTCTTGGACATACAGATTTTAGTCTACAGAGGCAGGCAATGAAACAAACAATTGCAGTGTAGCCGTCGTTCTTAAGAATTAGCAGAATTTGATGTACCTGGAGAGCTTGGTCATCCAAATAGCTGGGTCCCACTCCCAGAGCTGCTGATTCAGTAGGTCTTGGGTGAAACCAGTGAATTTACATTCTGACAATTCACAGGGCACTATACTGCTCAAGGAACCACACTTTGAGAATGACAGCAGTAGAGCGTGCTAGGATGAGGTAAATGGCCAGTAGCAATGGAAACTCACCTGTTAGCCACCCTTAAGAATGTCTGGGGTTAAGCTAGAGGAATGGGGGCAGGTAAATCTTGAGGCCAAAGGATGGTTCCAGACACAGGCCTAAAAGTGAAAGCCAATGAGGCCCATAAAAACCTAAGTTTTTTTTAATTTTTTTTAAGTTTTTTTAATAGAAAGTTGTTCCTAAAATTTGTGACATTGTGTCAGAGTTAGTCATAGTATGGACTTTCAGCTCAGCAAATGGAGAGCCATGTTCTGTGGCCCTGAGACAAATACAGAAATATTAGGAAGCAACTTTTGTCATGATATGATCATGCTGAATTTATTGGCATGCCTTTCCACCTAGACTGCTCATGGAGGTTAGACCAGGTTTATTATCTTATTCCAGTCCTCAGGCCAATGACTGGCACAATGTATCTATCCTCTTGCCTGAGACATTGATCACATTTTTTAAATTTACATTTTTGTTTTCTAGTCTTTATATCGAACTAGGGGCCCAGTGCACGAAATTTGTGCATGGGAAGGGGGTGTTTCCTCAGCCCAGACTGCCCCCTCTCACATATTGGGAGCCCGCAGAGGGTGTCCTACTGATGGCTTAGGCCCTCTCCCTGCTCCCCTTGGGAATCTCCCTTTATGGGAGGCAACCAGGCTAATCAGGGGAAGCCACCAGCCCCATTACCCACTGTCAGTCACCACAGCCACCAAGGTGTTTTCATCAACATGGACTCTAGTCTCTTCAGCATGAAAAAATGACAACTTTCTTTAGGCATTTTCAAGATGCGTCTTTCATAGGATATGACCTTTCTTTCTTTCTCTCTTTCTTTCTTTCTTTCTTTCCTTCCTTCCTTCCTTCCTTCTTTCTTTCTTTCTTTCTTTCTTTCTTTCTTTCTTTCTTTCTTTCTTTCTTTCTTTCTTCTTTCTTTCTTTCTTTCTTTCTTTCTTTCTTTCTTTCTTTCTTTCTTTCTTTCTTTCTTTTCCTCCCCTGAAGATATGTTTCCATTGATTTTTAGGGAATGTGGAAGAGAAGGGAAAAACAGAGAGAAACATCAAAGTGAGAGGATCACTTTAATTGATTGCCTTCTGCATGAGCCCTGACCTGGGCCCTGGCCAGGGAGGAGCCTGCAACTTAGGTTCATGCAGGGAGGAGCCTCAGCCTAGGTACATGCCAGACCCTGTAGTCAGCAGGCTGAGGCATTATGCACTGAGCCAAATTGGCTACGACAGGATATGACATTTCTTAGTCCTCCAGCAGTGGACTTTCATTTTTTTTTTCTCCAGGAGTGTAGTAGAAAAACCCTAGATCACCTTTTTGGATTCTTATTACTCAAGTTACTAAAAATATTACCAGTGACATACAGGGAGCTTAGCCAATGAGCAGTCAGAAAAGGTGTTTCCTCTGTAGTTCACTCTGATGGCTGGCTCCACCCCTGCCCCTCCAATCCAGCTCCATCCCTGCCCAGGTCTATAACCTCTGACCGAGGATGCAGGCCTGGGCAGGGGACCCCCAGGCCCCTGAAATCGCTGGCTCCGACCCTGCCCTGGGCAGAAGACCCCCAAACCCCTCTGATTGCCGGCTTCACAGAGTCTAGGCCTCTGTGATCACAGGCTCTGATCCTTCCCCCTGCCATTGCCAGCTCTGCCCTTGCCCCACTGGCAGCCTCTGGCCAAGGCTGCAGGCCAGATTGCAGGCTCCGCCCTTGCCCCACTACAGCCTCTGGCCAAGGCTGCAGGCCTGAGCAGGGGACCCCCAGACCCATGCTTTGCAGGCTCCACTGGTATCCAGATTCCTGTTATCCCAGGCTCCACCTCCGTTCCTCCGATCGCTGGCTCTGCAGAGCCTAGGCCCCTGCGATCTCCAGCCTTCCCCCTGCCCAGGCCTGAGGCCTCTGGCCCAGGCGTTATGCCTGGGAAGGGCACCCTCATACCCCTCTGATCACTGGCTCTGCCCTTGCCCATGCCTGAGGCCTCTGGTGAAGGCCTCTGGTGAAGGCCTCTGGCTTAGGCAGCGAACTCCCAGCCCCCTCTGATTGCCTGTTCCACCCCTCAGGCTCCCTGCCTCCCCCATCACCTGCCTGGCTAACAGGCCTGACCATTTCAGTGGCAGGGCTGAGCCGGACTGGGTGCCTCCATCTTGTGGCTTTGGGGGTGGCCATCTCTGTGATGGAGTGATGCCTAATTTGCATATTACTCTTTTATTAGATAGGATGTTTTTATTTTCAGATTGTAACTTTCAAAATGCTAACAAAGTCATGATTTCCTCAATATCTATTAATACCTATTTCCACTTTTCCATTGTTGTAAGAATCTTGCCCATGGATTTTTTGTTTTCTTATAAACTGAAAAGGATGCCAAAAAATAATAGATACATTGAGGTAAATCTTAGGTATATTTACTTTTAAACATGGAGTCTTCACAATTGTCTTCAGTTATTATCTTGCCCAATATCTTCCAT
Organism: Murina feae; assembly: GCA_004026665.1. NCBI lineage: Eukaryota > Metazoa > Chordata > Mammalia > Chiroptera > Vespertilionidae > Murina > Murina feae. The sequence continues at coordinate 7,805 of PVJC01045158.1, read as the reverse complement.
ATGACTGCTGACAAACAGCCTGCTAATGTTCAAAAATTTAACTCAGAGCACACCACCATACCTAGGTATGGGGAAGACTTGGGAGATGAATCCAGGTCTTCTTAAGCACAACAAAGTGTTCTTTCCTCTTTTTATCAATTAGGTCATATTAGGCAATAAACTTGCATATTATTTGATAAGATGTGTTAATTGCTCCTGGCAACTCACTCCTAAAAATATTCTGCAGTTTCTAAGCAGGGTTTGATATGTTCTAAAAGGAGTTGTCCTCTACCTACATGTATTAAGGCTCCTGGCATGTGCACTAAGATATGTACATGTAGGTAGGTACTAAAAGAAGTCACAATACCCCTGGTGAAGACAACTCACAGACTCCATTCTCTGAAATACCTACTTCCTGGGGAACAGAAAGAATGCTTTAAGGATGGTGGAATTTAGAATTCTGTTCCCACCTCAGGCACATAATCTTCATCAACTTTGTTCTGATGAAAATACAGAGCTTCTGAAAGCTTCCTTAAATTGTTCTTCATTCCAAATATTGTATAACTGCCTTGCAATTCTCCAAAAGGTTAATTTTGTAATAGTTTGGTTGTTAACGTGTTCCTTTAAGTGACTGCCATTAAAAATATCTCAAACTGGCAAGATGATAATACCACTTCATATTTATCAAGTTTTTCTTCACCTGGGATCTGAGTGTTTTCCAATGCACCCTCAGGGCCCGCAGAACCACCTAACTAAATGAAAGGGAATCCTTTACCCCTTCCAGAAAGTTGCTTCTTAGTTTGAAAGTAAAGCATTTTTGTTCAATCTATCAAGGCTTTTTTTTTTTTATGTGAATATTGAAATCTGGTATTTGGAAATTGGGCAGGTTGCTTTGATCTACTCTTGAAATCCAATCATTGAAACATTTCTCCTTGTATCTCTGATCATTTTGTTCTCCCAAGCATTATGCGAATTTCTTAAAATGCACTCCCTGTAGATGAATCTTATAAGAAAAATGTCCCATTGATGTGTTGGAAAGCAATGTGGTTTTAAACGGGTGGAAAAGGCGCTGAGAGAACAAAGTCCTTTTCCAGCTCTTCGCTTCATTAAACACTCTGAAGGGGCTATCTAAAGGGCAAAGCCTTGAATGGTTAGGTTATCACAACGAAAACCTCGCCCCGAGGAACCTACTTCAGCAAAGAGACCCCTTGTTGCCTGTGTGTAGATGATAAAAAAGAACAAAAGCTCCAGCCTATTCGTGAAAGCAGAGTTTAGCATGCACTTAAAGCATAACAGAATAACAGAATCCAGAGTTACTGCAGACATAGGAAGACAATCCCTTCCAACTGGGGGAGGCTGATTCTGAGAGCATTAGCATCAAGGTAATTAGTCAATGCGCGTATCATGATCATGAAGGAGATCCGGATGATAGCCAGATACAGACAAGGATGAGGGATCTCGGTGGGGCCTTTGAGTAAGCAGCATGTGTTTTATTCTGTGGCTATATCTTTGTTATTAATAAAATAAATTATAAGGTGACCAAAGACAGAATAGTATTCACTAATAATAAATCCTGCTCCGAAAATACATTTTGAAAAGTATTATGAGCTTTTAGACTTCTACTGTTCCTAGCATGCAGTAAAGGAGATAAGAAGAGGTCTTTATTGCTTGCCCTTGCAGGTAGACATCAGACCAGCTCTTTGCCAAGTTAACGTAAATCATAAAACCTTTTGATCTTTTCTCAGCAAGATAGAAAGAAAATGAATTACAAATATTTATGTGGAGTTTAATGTCCCAGGCAGCACAGTTGTAAAAGGTGGAGGCCCACATAAAAAATAGCAAACTGCTGGGAACGTTTTGAATGTAGAGGCTTGATACCCATCTCAGCATTGTCCAATTTCTATAGCAACCGAAATTCATGCTGGGAAAGTAGTTTAAATATATAAATAATGTTTTTGTTTTATAGTTGCGGGGAAGTTACCCTGTCCTTTATATTTATTATCAATTTACTGAATAATTAAAAGTTTTCAATCGATCTTTAGAATGTTTCTACAATGATCAGTTTCATTATGAACAGATCCTTTGAATTAATGTGTATCATGGGAGGGTGGGTAGGAGCCAGCCCTTTGCTAGGCTCAAGTCGTTTCTCAATGATACTTGTCTGGAAAAAATAAAGTTGTTTCCGAATCTTATTCCCACATATAAATCTTCAAACATAAAATCTTTCTATTTTACCTTTGTGGTGGGGGAAAATATTGAGAAAATCAATGATACACAGATTTAAATAGAAAATAAGCAAATGTTAATGGTTTCCTTGCTATTAAAAAACAGCGACATGTATACAGCAAAAGCATTCTTAGTGTGAAACACTTCAGTGCACCCACCTGAGCACACTCAATTCTCTTTTATTCTTAAAGTCCTCCTGATGCCTTCGTATTGTTCCCACTTCAGATTCTCTATATAGTTGAGAGTAAATTGAACTGAAATGGAATTCTTAGTAGGCATAATTTTCTCTACCTTTATAAAGAAGAATTCTAGGCCAGGATCTGATGAGCTGATCTCACTCCTTCTGCAACAGTTAGATAAGCTAAGAACTGATTCATTCAATACTAGAATAGACTCAGAGCTGGAGAAATTCAAGCCTTAGCCTCTATCAAATGCAGTTACTCCGTGTACATATATTTCTATTTTCTTTAAGTCAAAATACGATTTATATAAAACATCATTTTCAATCTCAGATTGTACTAATCCTGAGGAGGTTCTGGCTATAATGGTTGTTTAAAGTCCCGTTATTGATCCAAATGTCTGTCACAGGTTTGGTTTTATTTTCTTTTACTCACATTTCTGAAACTGACCTGATCTCAATTGATAAGTGGAAAGTACTTACCAAATAAAATACTTACCTAATGCTCTTGTGCACTCAGAAATCTGGCTGAGCTTGGGCTCTTCCTGGCCATATTTATTTCTTCTAGCATCTACCATATTGGTCACTCCTAAAATCAGTAATTCTGTATAGAATGGACTGCGGAAAAGGTAGAAATTATGTTGAAGGCCTGGGCAAAAATTTAATGAGGCAATTTGGGATGAGGCAATTTATCAGTATAATGCCTGACACAGAGTTGTTTGCTGACCAAAACTACCTGGGTGCATTGCCATTCTGGAGTGTCACTTAGCTTGCAACTTCGTGCATCTCATAGGGCCGGGATCATTATTTGACCCCTTTTCTTCTTCTGTGTGTCATTGTGAAACCAATCAAAATATTAGCTTTAGTTCACCATACTCAATGCCATTAAAAATAAATTCAATCAATCAATCAATCAATCAAACAAACAATCTTGTCTCTAAGAAGTTCCCATAGACTTGTCACAACATAAATTCCCAGGAAAACGAAATTTGAAATGAAGAAAAGTAGAAAATATCCATTAGATTACTTTAACAGGCTCTTGGCCTTCCCCCACCTCCCCCCAACTGGGCTCAGCACCTGAATATAATTAATGCCACCCTGTTTCTTTAAGACAAAAGGCATGTGGAATACTATTTATTTCATAGCTTCATTGCAATGCATTTAATTCATTAACAAAATAGCAGTAAAACTGACACCAAATTTATGTTGCCAGGCTGAGACTGTGTCTGAGAGGTTTATAGTTTTGTGACATATGACACTTAGAGTTGCTGCTGAACAGTTCATCCTCACTAAAATATTATTTATATTGTATTCTTCATCATTGAGATAAAGCCATGAAACAAATCCCCCTAGATCCTTCACCTTATTAATGATCTTTAATGGCTGAGAAGAGTAACTGCTAATAACCACTCCATGCCAATTATACTATCATAATAAATAAGTATCTCTTAAGGTTATGTACATGGTTATTTTTTCCACACTTGAAATTGTATGAGGATAAATGTAGGGAAACACGGAGATAAGATTTCTGGTACTTACATGCGGACAATTGGATGACCCTATCAAAGGAAACGTGCGATTTAAATAACTCAAAATCTTCAGAGCCTTTCACTGCCTGCTTGATTACGCCTGAGTGTCCTACAGCCTACCTTTCTTCCCGCTGCTGTGGGGCCATATTCAGGCTGTTGCCACAATTTCCTTACTCAGCCACTTAACTCAACTATGTCCAAAACATTTGTGCTTTTATCCTAGCTGCCCCTGTACCTGTGAAAGCTTCCTTAGGTTCATTGCTCAGTTCCAAGGAAACATTTCCTCTTCTTTGAAGCCCTTCCTACATCCTGTAAACAAAATTGAACACTCCTTCTTGTGAACCCCTGTAGTGGTGTATGTATCTTAGCACATTCAGTAATGTTTGCTTACATGCCTCATTCCTCAAAAGCACACATTTCCCAAGTTAATCTCTGTGATCATAGCACCCAGCAGAATGTCTCAAACTAGGCACTCAACAGGCAGTTTGATATATGAATGAGTGAGTGAGTGAATGAATGAATGAATGAATGAAGTGGAATCTAATGATTGCAAAATATTTTAAAGGAAGCATTTGTGTTAATTTCTAAGATTGTTTCTGGGCTTTAACTCTTTAAATGTGTGCTAGCTATTTGATTGCTGCTGGCCACCTGATATAGCTATAGTTCTCAATTAGGGAGGATGCTCATTTATGATTCCATGTTAGTTTTCTCTCTTCCTTATAAAAGAAAGCTTCTTGAGGTTAGAGCTTTTGAGTTTGGCTTCTCTGTATTTCCAGCCTACGCTGTACATGGTGCTCAAGAGAACGAAAGCCATAATCTTTGCCAGTAACACCTGCAGGTAATGGCCTTTATATAGTCTCTTAAAAAATATGGATTGGTTTGGTGACTTATACCATAAAAATCTAAAAATTAGAAAACACTTGGAACTACTCAGAAAATGGTATGATTCTGATGCTCAACCTAAAAATTTTAATTTGTGAACTATTTTGCCACAAATCAACAAATAGTTTGAAAGATTTCACTTTCGGTTTCCAGGATATTTGACACACTTGTATCATAAAGACATGGCCAAATTCTAATATTAAGCTTACAAACTTCAGATAAAGTTTAAACACTCATTTATATCTAATAATACTGGGGATGTTTATTCAATGAAGTGAATACACTAAAAACAAAATCATTATTTTTACTTTGTTGGGAGATGTAAACAACCTGGACTTCATTCGTAACATTCATGGTAATTTAATTTTTGGACAGAGGAAATGTGAAAGTTTTAGAAATAAAGCTAATTGTTGAAAATACGCACTAAAATGGACTGTTTGGGAGACACCGTATGATGTCTGTCCTTTAAAAAAGGCTCAATGTTGGTTCATCTGGGCTAAGTCCCACCCAGCTAGAGATGCTCTTCAACCTACAGGCCCATTCCTCGGTGGGTGGGGTCTAAAGTGAGTCTCTCTCATGACTCTTCTTCCTGGAGCCTGAGCAGGGCGCCTGTTCATCAAGTGATAGTCTCGCCCCTCTACTCCACTGTGTTTGTTTAGTCTGGGACTGAGTGTTTGTCTCAGTTTCCTGTCTTGCACCATTATTCCTTCTGAGAATGAAATTCTGCCCTGGATTCCAGCTGACTTGGGTTTAGCTGGCCAAGCACTTCTCCTCATGGACAGGATTGTTGTCCATCTTCCCAACCACTCACTGTTTCAAACCACAGCATTGTGTTTGGAGAAAGGATCTTGTTGAAGCATGATTGTGTCTTGTTCATTGCTGTCTTTCCCATGCCTAGCATTTCGTCCAGTACAGAGAATATGACTATCAGGTAAATGAATGAAAGGATGAATTAAGCCTCCCCAACCCGCTCCCCCAAATAAGGAACCTACTTCCATTGTATACTTCTCTTTGCAGTTAACTTTCTCAGAAGAGTTATCTTTGTTAACTCCCTATTTCCCGTTGCAAAGGTACTAGGTCTCCTAGAAATCTTACAATGAAGATTCCTCCTATGATGCCCACCTAACAGCTCAGCCTTCTCATATAGAAGAGGAAACACAGGCTAAAATTTATTTTGTGCCATAACTTTGGAAATTGTTATTTGAACTGTTGCTCAGTCCCCTTGGGCCCACATTCTATGCCACTGACCTCTGAGCCTGTTTGGCTTATTCATATTTTCTAACCATGACAGCCTTTCAGTTTAGGGACCACAGACAATTATTCTTGGATCTGAATTTGCCTCAAATGAGGATGGGGAGGCAAACCAGAGTTTCCACAATAGTTTTTAAGCTTTATCAGGCTTTTTAAAGAACTGGATACTTCTCTCATGCAAAGAAAAGCAGAGAAGAGAGTATGTAGAAAAAATCTGAGAACTTCGTGTTAACCTTGTAAAATCAATCTTATCATCTGAAATATAAATATTATAAAGTTTATCTTAAAAGTTTTGGGGCTGATATTTAATAAAGTATTTAGCAAAATTGTTGTGACATGCTATTCAGATTAGGCTAATGGTATCTAAACTCTACCAACGGGTCTAAAACATTCATTCATTTTATTACAAATTATAGTATATGAAATATGGGATCCAAATTATTTTTATTTAAAAAAACTTAAAAATGGTGTGTGTAGGGTAAAATGATATTAGATCAGTTGGAATAATTTTTTCCATTAATTTTCCAAGACTAGAATTTTGATTTAAGTGCTACACAATTAGGAAAAATAGTTCATAGTGGTCTATTGCTATTGATTTAATCATACGGTAGGATCCTTTTTATCTATTAATTTTTAAAAAGTACTTTTCTTTATACAATAGAAATACAATTATTTAACACTTAAAATTTGTTCTGCTTTCTTCCTCTTTAGCATAAAAATGCCAAGAATGAAACAATAACAACAACCTTGCATTAAATCACAATGGCTGACCAGACAACCTACTTCAGCTCTTGTTCTTGCTGGCATATTCCTTCACATGGGGAAATGGACCATTTCATGGCTTCAACTTTAATTTGTCACATAGACAAGAAATTGTGGTTGATGTAGGCCAGGCTATCAGAAAGTGTTTACTACCATACTTCATAAAACTGAAATTTGCGTCCTGAGGGGCTTAGGAGATGTGAGAAGAGGACAAATGTTTGTGAGGATAGTGCATGCCAAGTACTGCACCACCTTCTACATAAATCAGTCTCATTTCCATTTTTACCCCAATACCAAAGGTGGATAATTTCCTCACTTTACAAATGGCAAACTCAAATCTCAGAGATTAAATAACTATAACAAGATTACTTAAGTAGCCAGGAGTATCAGAGCAGAGAGTTGAACCCAGCCCTGTCTGTTGCTACATCCAACTTTGTGTATATAGTGTTTTGCTGCTACTGTTTCTGCCCCAGCTACTCATTTCTTAATCACAAAATATAATCCCAACATTTCTGCTCACACTTCTTCACTGAAGCAGCCTTCTCCAAGGTCACCAGCGCCCCACAAACTCCAAACCAATTTGTCTCCTATCAGTTTTTGTTTCTGTGATGGCTAAGTAGCTTGGCATCCTATTGACTAGAGTCTTTCTTCTTCCAACGCCTCTGTTTTTAGCAACTAACAAAACATTTTCTCTTTTATTATCTTCTTGTTTCTTGGGCCATCCCTTTTGTGACTTCCGCATTCTTCTGTTCCCTAAAGTGGTCATGTTCCAGGACTTAACACTGAAATTTGTTCTTTTTCCTTTCAGTTTCCCTTTGACAATTCAACCTCATAGAATCAGTCATCAAATTTGTGTAGATAATTCTGTGTCATCAACTTGTAATATATTCACTTCAGAATATCTCACTGGATGTCCTCTTCTCATGTCTACTGTTTGTTTTAACTAGCTGGTTTGATTTTCTGAAATTTTTTGAATTTTGTCTCATTATATATATATA